>JANHQD010000275.1:0-90105 GCA_024721195.1 Marasmius sp. AFHP31
ACTTGCTCAAGCACGCGCTAGGCGGCCTGGTGTTGATATGCAGTTCACACCGTTGGGCTCGTTTAGAGTGAATTTCGGAACGCAACTTCAGAAGGACGCTCTCGACTCACCTAATGTGAGGGAGGAGCTAGAGAGGCTGAGGGCGGGCGGAATGCATGTGGAATGGAAGTCGAATGGGCCAAAGGTGCCTATAATCGACCGTCCTAGCGATGGTATGCCTGACCTTTGGTAGTAAGTATATTGAGTGCGGCACGTATCTTTGCGTATTTAACCTCCTTGTAATCGCTATAGGCTAATGCGTCCTTACTAGCTTGAAGAAAACAATTGAGGACTATAGACGGAGGCTCTTGAACCTCATGTAATCCGCCTGAAAGTCCCAGCGCCGGATAATGCAAATTGGACTACTGCCTATATGTCATCTCAATGTCACCGACACAGAAATGTTGCCAACATGTACCCACCGGGCTGTTATGAACAACCGTAAGTACCAGAAATACTTCATCATCTCAACAGCCTGGGTTGGTAACCCTCTAATCCCAATCTGATCCCGTTCATCTCGTTCGCCGTATGTGTATTAAGCTGGATTTCAACGTCTTGAGGGACGATATAGTTCGCCGGTCAGCTCACTCAAAACTCCAGGCTCAAATGCAGTGCGTCCTCGACTCTCAATAGCCGCCGAACAATGCTCCAAATACGATTCGTTACCGATGATTAGCATCAATCCGAGCTGATGCTCGAGGCAGGGCAAAGTGGTATTGACTGAGCGTCGCGGCCGGCCGTTTGAATACGACCCTCCTCACGGCCTCTACTCAGCCAACAAATGTTGTTTCCTCAATCAAGGCCTCAAATCTAGAAATTTCCGCTTCGCAACCCCACCAGTTCCATGGTACCTGCACATGAACCATGATTAATTGATCATCTAGGGCCAAATGTTGTGGTCACTGAAATCTTAGGAAGTAGCCACGACTACATTACTCGCTCTACCTCATCCATGTCAAGGTCGATATATTGAAGGTTCTCCGAGCCACACTAATCAAATACGTGCAAGAATAAAACGGATAAAATGAGCGACTGGGAAGTCTAGTTTTTGAGGGGGCCTACACTTCCTGTGTAATCTACCACCACAGTACGAGATGATGGTAAGCTCGTTCTTGGGTTTGTGAGTCGTTGTGAATACACGCCGTGGCGGGCTCAGTACGTATCGCAGTATGTATGGTATTCACACACCAGCAATTCTTAGTAGGACCACGCCGTGTATCTATCTATCTATCTATCTATCTGATTTGCACACTCGATTGTAGAGAGGGTCCATCCAGGGCACCTGATATCAACATGAACAGTTCTGAGTGTGCGCAGATTGGTTGGTGTTGAGGTTTGTGCAGATTATATCAACATTTTACCATCTTCTTCACCGCTGAACGCAGTTGAGAAGGCATCGTTGTCTTTCCTGCCCACCTAACCCCCCTGACCCCCCCCCCTGTTTGAATGTTCATGATGCCACTTTGTACCTTGTATACGACCCTCCTCGCGGCCTCTACTCAGCCAAAGAATGTTTTCTCGATCCCTCGATCAAAACCTCAGGTTTAGAGACATTCGTTTCTCGAACCCACCAGTTCCGTGACATGATTACCTAGGGTCAAATTTTGTGGTCACGGGTTTGCACACTCAGTTGATAACTTGAAGGCTCATCCGGGACACCCGATATCAACGTGAACAGTTCCGACGATGAGCAGATTGGTCGGTGTTGAGGTTCGTGCGGATTATCATCAACGTTTAACCATCTTCTCCACTGCCGAATGCAGTTGAGAAGGTATCGTTGACCTTCCTGCCCACTTAAAGCTTCTCCTGCCTTGGAATCACCCCAAAATCTTGGAGTCCAATGGCTGACATCTCTGCCGCCGCCATCTTGTTTGAGCACCAGAAGACAATTTCGGTGAGCTTGGGTACCACGACTCCGAGTGTTGTGATTATTCAATAATCTTGACTCAGTATATCAACGGTTAGTTGGGCCTAGTGCATGACAACATTGCAACTCAGCATCAATCCCTTCCTGCAGTGGCCACCTCTGCTTTACTCGTTTACGATGTCGCTCTCAATCTCAATTTAGAGGTATGGCATATCTGGAAGAAGGAATGGTCGCTCGTCACGGTTCTCTACGTGATGCAACGATACCTCCCCCTTTTTGATACCGTGGGTGTAATACTCTATTGTACGCCCATCGCTCTCGCTTGTTCTGCTGTGCAATTCCCACTGTTACTTTCTCACTCAGTTCATTTCGCGGAAAACCTGAGTCCGCAACATTGCGATATTGCTAATCGTATCATTGGATGTAAGTGAATCGACATCCCTCAATTCTTGCGAGCCTCTAACGTACGTGGGAAACCTTGACTTCAGGGTCTTTCATCACTGGTCTCGTTCTTTCTGAAGGTGTGCGACGCTCGATTGTTTTCAGCCCTCGGATGTTACAACTCACCCCCCTAATCAACGCAGTACTCCTGACGATCCGTATCTGGGCCATATGGAAACAAAGCATCCCAGTGGGAATTGGACTTCTTGCCTTAGCCTTGGGAACATGGACTCCGTGTTTTGTGGTGGTCCAACAATTCATAGATGCAACTCGATGTAAGTCTATTCCTCGGCACACGACCCTTACATTTGACTCTTTAATAGTCAATAGGCTACTAGTACCTGAGTTTCGAGGATGTTTTATTTCTGGCGGAAACCACATACTTTACCTGTGCTGGACCCTATTGATGATTTACGAGACTGGTAAGCTCATTGGTCGTACAAGGACACGGTCGATGCTGAAGACTGGTTGTAGCAATGTTGATCATGATTTTGATTCCTGGAATCTGGCACTGTAGGTCAAATATAGGTCCGAGACAGTGATCCCCTCGCGGCTGATCTATTCCGTAGTTCGGATGGGTGGGAGATCCAAACTCATGAAAGCCGTCTACGAAGATGGTAAGCCATTTCACTGCATGCAATTCAGGGATCTGATTGCTTGTTATCTATAGGTGTAATTTACTATGGCTTCATCTTCCGTGCGCCCCTCCCCCCGGTTGATTCAAGGGCGAAAAACCCTGGTACTGACTTCCGACATACAGTTATATCGTTGATCAATGTGGTGGTGATCGTCCTTCTTCCTGTAAGTCCGGATATCGGAGCTTCGGTGCATTTTGCTGAATGTCTCTCTCTTAACTCCATTAGCACGACTTAATTCAGCTCCTCACCGCGTGTGTAATAAAGGAATTGATGGTCTATATCACCGATCAATATCTGACATCAGCACCTCTAGTTTCGAGCGCGTAATGCACTCAATTCTCACCAGCCATGCAATTCTTCACATACGGCGAGTGGCGTTGCAGCCTAGCGTAGGCTCCCAAAACCTTCATGGAACCGACGTATCCTTGGACTGGCATGTTGCATCGCAAGCTCGCTCCGTTTGATATGTCTAGGTACAATCTTTTGACTGTTGGGTCAGATTATGGTCGACAAATTTTCAATCTATACATACCCTCGCACTCGGGTCACTTTTAGCACCTTGGACCTTGCAGGTTGAGCTAGGACCCCGGGAATCCCAGCGAAATCTCCTGTTTTAGTGTGTCCTCGCCAATATCCAAGCTTCCGATGGCCGACGTCTCTCAGGCTATAGACGCCACCACAATTGTAACCACTCTGAACACCAGAAGATATTGTCGGTCAGTTTCGAGCGCGACAAACTTTTTCAGCAACCAACTGATCTTGACTCATGGCAGTACATGGACGGTTAGTTTGACCGTGTGGATGTTGGCCCAATTTGGTTTCTATGGATCAGCGACTAGCTTCGTTAATGTAAGGTATTAGTTGAGATAATACGGTGCAGTATAAAAGGCTACTATGTATTGTAAACGGGAGAAGATCCAGCCATCGTGTTTCGGTTGGATCGTCCGGCTTGATTAACGTCGTAACCTAAGGGAATCGAAAGGTGAGCGAGATCCCCGGTTTATAGGAGTCTTACGACGCGTCTGAGCGAAGTGAGAGATTCCCGGACGTTAGGAGTAGGACTCACTGGTCAAAAATTAGCGTATTCGGGGTATAATTGTCTGGAGCACCACTCTGTGCACCCCGGGGTCTGACTGCATGTACGGCGCCATGATTTGTGCATGTTTCCGAAGATACAGCGTGAATGAGTCACTTGCCCAACGGCCTTTCACTTTCACGACTTCAAGTGGAAGACCACGCAAGAGGTATTCGACGGTTGAACCTATGCGAATGCCATGAAGCTGTAGGATGTCGAGACCTGCAGCGCTGAAGGCGGACTTCAACCGTTTCAGGAAAGTGTCTCGAGTGAGGGGTCGACGGCGGCCTTTGTGTATGTAGGAGAACAGATGCTCATTCGGTGGTGGCTGATTAACAGTGAGATGGTTGTCGAGTGCGAATTTCGGGTCAGAGGGTCCGTCTTGAGATGCCCAGTAGATATTTTCACCATGCGGTGCACATTTCGTCCGAGGGAGAAAAAGGTTGGTGATGGGTAAGTTATTACGATCCTGGCTGTGCGAGACATCGAGCGGCTTGATATGGATGTTTGGGTCGAAGCTGTTGAGGTTCTTGACCGTGCATTCACCTGTTCTCGCACATCCCCAAAATAGCGTGGTTAAGCAAGCCCAAACGGCGGCATCGAGAGGGTGTGAAAGGTTGAGAACACTCCTAATTGCTGCCAGGGTCGTGGTGGTGTACGGTGCTCTAGGACGGTGTCGACTTCTTGGTGGGGAGAGTTTGTCGGCGGCCCTGAGTAGGTTGTCGAGCTCGAGTTGGTTGATGTTCCATGGGCAGCCGTGAAGTATGTGCCATGCTCTAATACCTGAAACGTAGTTTGAGACGGTGCTTCCGGAGTACAGTCCGGCGAGACTCGTGATGAAAGAGGCCAAAAGAATGGGGGAAATGGGTGTGCGTTGTGAGATTGGTACATTTTTGGACTCGCAGTACGTCTCGAAGGATAGTAGACCTGAACCGTAGGTTTCGTGAGTTGAAGGTTCCCATGAGTTGGACAATACTCGGAATATTGCATCCAACTCGCTAGATGTGAGCGCGATGTTTCCTTTTGATCTTGTGACGGATGGTTTCCATAAGCAAAGCCTGTCTTTGGCAGGGCAAGGCGGCCTTGAAGGATGGGGGGTTGGTGACGGGAAGGGACAACAAACCCGAGTCTGAATGCTCCTATTCCCACCAGCCAAGCGTCTTGTCACTTGCAATGGAGTGACTCTGTTCTTCGAGCTGCTCGATGGCTGTGTTACGAAGGGGAAAGGGGAGAGTTGAAATCGACGATAAGGTCTGAGAGGGATTCGGGAATGGCAATAGGGGGTAAAAGGAGGTGGGTAGGGGGAAAGACTCCTCTTGAGGGTTTGTCCGCGGGGTTATCGATGGAACGGACATATCTGAGAAGAAAAGGACGTTAGCTCACGGCAATGAGAGACTGAGAGTGTGATGGTTCGACATGCCTCATATGAACGGAGTCACCAATTCATTTGTATGAGTGCAGGAAGTGGTGGATTCTCCGGAAGCAGTCGTTGACGTGCTTGTTTCTGCTCCGAAAGTTCCACCAGCCTTCGACAACACCTTTGTTATCTCCATAGACTTTGAAGTCGGGGGGTGAGTTGTTGAGTGATATGATTGTGTAAACAAGGAATTCGAATGCAACTCCTTCCGCCCATCCAATGTCCCAGTTGGCGGTGTTCCACCCTGGTAGGAGTGTCCATGCTCTCCAGCGGTTCTCAATGACGATAGCCAGACCAACGCCAGAGCTTGCGTCGGAGAAGGCGTTGATGTCAATGACCTCACGTGGGCCAGGGATTGGACGTGAGAGGATTTTGCATGTAAGTGTTGATTTCCACCATTCCAGGTCTGCAGAAGTTCCTTTGGGAGGGGTACGAGGCATGTGAGGACGGTCGTGGCAGATTCCAAGTGTCCTAAAGCGCTAGACACTAGGACTTTAGAAACAGCGGCGGTGGATGTCGACTAGCAGAGACGACGATAGAGACGGCAGAGGTAGCGAGCAGAGGGCAAGAGCAAGTAGATAACTGGTCCCAACGACAAGTCAGATACATTGCAGATAGAGAAAGACAGAAATAACTACTCACCTGGTCCCAACGACAAGAGGTCAAGATGAGGGACCAGGTGTAAACTACCTAGCTTATATACCCAGTCAGAGGTCTGAGATATGAGTCGTGAACGAATAGGAAAGACAATAAGAAAACAATAAGGAAACAATAGTAGTCAAGTATAAGACAATAGCGAGTCCGGAATGAGTAACTAGGAGATGAGAGAAGACAATAAGAACAATAGAATGAATGGGTCGTGAAGAAGGTGTAAAAGACAATAGTGTGAGAAGGAAATATGTGGGAAGGGGAAACGGGCGTCTGGTAGGCGTCAAAGAAACAAGTAAGCGCTGAAAGGGGAATAGGCGCTGAGAAAGGAAAAGATAGGGGGAAAAGCGGCACTTCATGACACCAAGCATGGATTCGAGGTTGGTAATGTAGGCACGCCCCTCGAGGATGATGAGAGATGTGTGAAAAAGCTTTCCGTAAAGCTTTTGAGTTTCGTCCAACGTATGAGTTGCCGAGTTGGACCACGCGTTGACAGCGTTGAGGTATTTCTTCTGTTTCTTCTCCAGCAGAGAGACCATCTTGGTCTCAAGGTTCCAGTTGAATCCTGTAAATGGAACGATGGGGGCAAAGGGGTAGTCTTTGGATAGCTCCCAGGGGAGACCGAGAGCTTTTGACACTCGGTTGACATCGTCGAGGCTGTAGGTGAAGAGTGCGTCATGCGCAGATTTCGGTGAGGAGATAGATAGGTCTTGAATGGGGAACTGCATGTCCTCATCAAACTCTTCGATTCTCCCATCTGGGAGGAGATCTCCGCCGTACCAGAAACGGCCACCTGTATGGTGTCGACCTCCACTCATGGAAATTCGGCGGTGGAGCGTATCTCGCATGGCATTGAAATCCTCCAGAAATTTGCATCTGATCCACCCGAAAACATGGTCGTCAACCCATTTCGTGACTGGTCCAATTCCCTTGTATCGAAAGATGTCGACGGCGGCATCACCAACAGACCCGTACACGCCTGCACCTGAGGCAACACCGAAAGGTAGGGAGAAATCGAGATAGAACTCTGATTCAGATGCACGTACGACGGTTCCAGGCCATTGAGAGGGGTGTAAGGGGCACCGCCGGTATGCTTCTGCAATGTCACGGCAGGCAGCTTCAGAGCCAGGTGGTAGGCGATGGCAGAAGAGAGACATAGCTGTGAAGGTTCCCCAAGTGCATGGGAAATCATTACTGTTAATGTGGTAGTTGATGGAACGGTGGGTTGACAATGGTGAATGGGGATAGGAGTAATTTTGAACCAGTCTGAGTTTGGCGGGGTTGTGGGGTTTCGGGACAAAGGAGCACGGTGAGGATTGGAAAGGCCCGATGAGGAATTCAACCTCTTCCCGAGTGAGAGGTCCGAGGTATCTGTCGGCTTGGAGTTCGTGGGATACAATGTTATCGAGCTCTTCATGGTTGTCGTTAATTGAGCTGCTATTAGGTGGTGTGAATGTGTGGAAGATTCAAGGAATATGTATGTCAAAACCAAAACAAATAGAATTGGGAATGTGAGGGTATCGCTGTAGAAGATTGCCTGCTGATAGCATCTCGTGCCATGCGCTCGCAATGAGTGGTGTGACGGCATTAGTCCTTCTGTGCTCGAGAGCATTTTTGAGCTCCATGAGACGAGCTCCCGCATCCTGAACACTTGTGTCGTTCGACGTGTTGGTCCCGGCAGCCGTTCGGGAGGTTGTATCTGAGGCAGATGAGGGCTCCTGCCGAGTTGACAATGCGATTCGAGGAGTCGCGAAGGACCCTCGACGGTGTTTTTCTGTCCCACAGAGTTTCCGAGCTGCAGCTGTGAACGTTGTGTGAGTGTCTTCCCAAACAAACGGCGCAAGCGGAGTGGACGTAGAAGGATGAGCTTGCACCTTGCCAAAAAAACCGTTGATAACCCCTGTCTGACCGGGGCAAGCGATAGGAGGAATGGCGGTGAGGTGAAGCGGAGCGGTCCCTGCGCAAGTGTGAGTTCCTTCCATTGCCTGAAGAGGTGGATGGGGCTCTGGCAAGGAGAGTGGCAGCTTCAAGCTAATGAAAGTGATTGATTGATTGATTGAAACGACGGGATGAATAGTAGTGATTGATTGATTGATTTAGCAAAGAGTTTCGGATGTGACAGGGTCAAGGTTGTGGGAGAGGGTAGAGAAGAATGGATCAGTAAATGACGCTCGCAAACGATAGAAAAGCAAACTGACCTCTTTGTACTTCTTATTCCTGAGATCATCATGGTATTTCTCCTTGGTAGAGCTGAGAAGAGACGGGCTAATAAAACTGATGTCGAACGCTCGCCCATCGTTGTCTTTCAATTGGTGAAACCACTCTTTTTGAGTTTTGGCCTGATATTGAACAAGTACATCTTCTCCGTGTTCTTCTTGTCGTAAAGGGTGGTTTTCGAGGTGGTGAAAGAAAGTGACTAGAGCAAGAACGTGTTCCTCGGGCCAGTTGGCTTGTTTAATGTCCTCTAGCATACCAGTTTTGGCTGTGGACATTCCCACGGAGGTGAGCTGATCATCTGGTCGGACGGATTTGGAAGAGATGTTGGATAGCGTAGGCTGGAGAGTGAGCCCACCGTCATCTCCTTGAAGGAAGGTGAAGGTATCGTTAGAGGAAGTGTTCGGGTTCGACTTAGCGGTGGCGCTGAGTCCTTTCACTGTCAAATAGTCGAGTTCCACGTACTCCCGGTTCCAGACCTTCTGAGTAGCAAAGGCTAGGGGTCGTGGGGTGATGGCATCGGGTGCAAGCTTCCCACATTCGAAGTTGCCTAATTTCGGCTTCTTCTTCTCTGCCTCGAGGGCCTCCTTCTGCCTCGTAACTTCGGCATCTTTGGCTAGTTCCTCGATTCTGATGTGTTCAGATTCGGCGCTAGCGGCAGTGGTGGCCTCATCTGAGGCTACTTGTGCATCCCAAAGTTCAACCCTTCTCTCGTGATCGGCAGACCAGGCTGTTGAGAGGACTTGGATGGTGTCTTTGTCAGAGCCAGGTAGACCGTCTCTGGTGACTTGCCAGGCGGGGCCAGAGAAGTCAGGGCATCTTTCGAGGTGTGGGTTGTCTGTGATTCGATTCTGACTAGGTTCGGAGGAGGCTGTGGAGGACATTAAAAGAATGACGAATGGGTACTAAGCTATTGATGAACGCAAGCCAAAGGTGTAGAGTTCTGGTCGGCATAGTCAAGAAGAAGAAAAGATGATAGGAGACTACGCCGACCGCATCCATAGACCTCCTTCTAGGGGCTATCCTTTGCCCCTAGAATATCATCAATGTCCCCTGCAGTTGTCAGCTCGGCGTTACTCCTTTCTGATGTTATTCTCAACTTCGACTTGGAGATGAGGTACATCTGGAGGCAGCGACAGTTTATTGTTACAGTTTTATACTTGACACAGCAATGCCTCCCCCTCCTTGTTACCATAAGTCTGATCTTCCTTCATGAGTTTGTTGCTCTTCCGACTAGTTGCACACTGTTCATTCCTCTCTATCTTTATGTGCAGACCATTTCGCATCAAATTTGAGTCTGCAATTTTGCAATATCAATTATCATGTCAGTGCATGTAGGTGCATCAACAGTTACATGCTCGTATGGTCATCCAACAGTGTTCCAGGGTGTTTTATTGTTGGGATTGTTTTCTGTGAAGGTGTGCAGTCTTCGGTCTCTCTCACAGGCCAGACCCCTTGAAGCTCAAACCACAAGTAATATGTGCTCTCGCAGTTGTGAAGACTTCCAGGCCATGGGCAGGCGAACATACATCAGGTAGGTGGATTTTGGCCGTTACTGGGCAGTCAAACATCTAATTCCTTGTTTCAGGTCTTGTTATGCATGTAATGTCGCGAAGGCATCTGTTTGACATCTGTAATTACAGACTTTCCATGGTGTGGGAAGGCTACCCTCTTGCAAGTATGTAGAATTTATTCAATCATCATTTGTTCCTCAAGTATTACCCATATCTATGGCCTGTATATAGTTGAATATGTTGAGAATAATTGAACTGTGGCTTTGAGTTCCACACTAGACTGAACTGGGGTTGCTGCCGGCTGAAAGACGGGGTATTTGGGAGTACCCGGTGTTCTCAGTCATAACCTTTTATTTTCCCGACATACCACATTGAAGAATTTCACAAAAAGGACTATGTGGTGACTATCTATACACACATATATATCTCCCATAATTAAACAAGATTTATTGAAACAGTCGTAACAACCATCCAGTTGAACCGTCGAGTCGAACATTAGTTTCCACAGTCTGACTGGAGTTTCTGAATTACTTAGGGTTCAATCACTTCAATACCGTGAACTCATGATTGTAGTATATCACAGAGTATGTTCTTTGATTTTGGGATGTGGACACACTCAGGATGGGCTTCAATGAAATATCGACTCTGTGTTTCCATATGTCTTTGGCAACACCCGGTTCGCAGCAGTTCAGAGTATGTTAACCTCAGTGCACTCGTTGTGATGCTCAGGGTACAGTAGGTGATTCAATGCTTATGAACATATTAGTTGTGACTCAAACGATAGACATAGCTACAAGTTGCGACTATACAACACAACAAGGATGCCTCACAATTTACAAGTCAAGGTCACTGCCATAGAAACAATCTCAGTATTCAGACTATGTACTGTAGCAAAATGGGAAGCGAAACAGAATCGCAAAATGGCCTACCGGCGGCTCAAATATCAGTATTTCTTCAATTTTGTGAGCTACATCAACTAGTCCATGGTCATGTATATTATGTTAATTTTTCCAGATTTTTGACTGTGAGCAGTGCACCGCGAGAGCTTTGAAACGTGCAACAGCATTTTTCGAGTGAAGCGAAATAGTCACGTGCAAGACCGACTGAGTGAGGGCGAAGTTGGGCGAAGGACAACCCTCCACCGGCCACCGGACAAAAGCGGGCTCCTGCACCTTCACAGTCAACTCAGGGCTCCTCCAAGCGTCAACAGGTGCCAAAATATCGCACCCGCAGCTCTTTATTGACAATCTCAAGCAGTTTTTCCTTATTTTCTTGGGTTCTGGTCAGATTTTGGCCAGATACCATGACAGACCTTATACTACACGTCCATATGTATCGTAGACGTTCTCTGTGTGTCAGATAATGTATATTGACCGAAAGACTTTACATGATTTGAGTGAATTTGATGAAAATAGTGCGAAATTTCGCTTCCCAGCATATTTCGCTTCCCATTTTGCTACAGTATGTTAAAGTTAGGATCTATACTGGGTATTAGAGTGTATTTGCAACGCGTTTTTTTCATTTCTGAGAGAGGCTTTGGAAAACTCCAAGCACAGCCAGGTCACACAATGGTCACAATTCGGTGGCCCTCAGCACATTCCCATTTCATTCATTGGCATCAATCGCAACGTCAAACTCACCATATTGAGTATAAGGCAGGAGGGTATAGGCTTTTTGAGAGGCAAAGTAAAGCTGTGACTGTCAACAATGAGACAAATGATTTGCTGCCCAGGGGGGGGGGGGTATACACGTGTGTCCCTTACTAAGTCCCTTACTGATGTCACCCTTTCACAACCGAGATGGCTCTTGGAGAAGTCCGAAAACACAAAAAAGGGCGTTGCAAATACACTCTATTCTAATCACCCGAGTCATGGCAAATAGAGGTTATTGTACACATACCTTCATTTGATGACAGGACAAAAAGCCTTTGAACAATTGTGTGCTCGATTCAGAGTCGCAGGTGAAGGCGCTGACGCGATGGTAAAAGGGCTCCAAAAACTGTTCAATGGCGGTACGTCGCCTGAAATGCTAGAGAATTATGAGTGGGTTCAAGTGTTGTTTCTGGAAGATATATAATAAAGAGATGAATAAACGCACCTCACAATGAGGGAGGCTTCCAAGCATCAAACAGCCTGCCAAAACCAAGCATTCACGCATGGCAGGTTCAATTTCTGAGGTTTCCAGGGTCCAGAAAAGCGTATTAAGGTCCCAAAAGCTTGTCGTGATATTGTGAAGGAGAGACCAAGACACTGAGACAGAGGATGGAGGTTGTGAGGTTGCAAGGTTATGACTCGCCTATGAGGTCTTGAGGTGCTCATGTTTGTCTTTTCTTGTTTGCAGGGCCTGTATCAAGGTGTCGAATGAGCGACATGAGCAAGCAATCAACGAGAGGTAAGCATTTGAACTACCAGGTAGGCTACTGGCAAAGGTACATCTGGAGTGAGCGGCAATTGTGAGCATTGCCAGTGTCCTCTACATGTCAGAGATAGTCCTCCTGGCTGACTCAAGGCTTTAGCTTGCAGATGTTGATAGTATCCTTGTGCTTAGAGAATATCCTGTGCATAAATGTTTCTGGTATCAGTTTCAGGCTTGAGCCCCGAGAGAGGGTGAGCTGTGAACACACACCAGATCCCGAGAGGTGCCTCTTATAGGCTACAAGCACAAAAACAAGAAATCGATAATCCATTCTGAGCTCATCGATAGTTGAACCCAGTTTTTTTATGCATTTTATCGAACCTCCAGAGAGCTGATGCAGTGATATTTGATTTTTTGAGGTGCTGCTCACGCTTCACTACCCATGGGCATGGAAGGGAAAACATCAGAAGAACGCTCGAAGGTGGTGTATTAAGCGTTCAGCAACAGACAAATGAGTGGAGGATACCCCCAAGCACGTCGAGTTCAATGATGAGGTGGTTGGAAGGAACAGCAGTGACGGGCCCAAAGTGGCCTCATTTCCGAGGTAGGCCTCGTGGGTGGGTTTCTCACGTAGTACAAGAAACCCCCCCTCTAAGGCCCACCTCAGCTGTCACAAGCCGTGCCTAAGGTGCCACCACCATCAAGGCCACAATTTCCTCAGCACCAGACTGAACAAATTCACTTGCAACGGGAAGCGTTCTTATGGGAATGAAATTGAAGAGATGAAGGGAAAGATAGCTTATAACGGCACTATGCCTTCCGTAGTCTTATATCAATGTCGAGGGTTCTATAGGGCCAGCTGTTGATTATGTAATTAAGGATTCCTCCCACGGCCCTTTCCCTCTCTCTCTCACTCGATCGCGTCGTTGCTCATAGTCCATCCTGTGTAATTTACACTCTTACCCTGTCAAATCAATCCATTCTTCTCGCTATAACTCTTTCTTATGTCTGATAACACGTCTCAATCACCTAAACGCCGAAGATTACGGGAAAAAATGGCTCACAATTGCCAATTCCAACCCCACCATAAACATTCCACCTACCGTCGACCTGGTTTTGACGTTGAGGTGAGGTCCGAGCAAGGAACTGAAGGGTTTCTGGGGCTTATGGATGTCGATCCGAGAAGGGAAATTAGGACAGATTGGATGGAAGTGGAAGATACTCTCACTGAAGGCACGCTCCTGCACGCTCGATACACCCCCGGAAATTAGTTGATCAGGCTTTTCCTATCCCAACACTCCTAAAACTCTAGTAGAAGAACCATCACCTCGCCTCTTGACGTTCAATTCACCCCTCCAAAGTCCGATATCACTCCTTTCAAAGGACAATAATTCAGTTAAGTCATACCAGAGATAAAAACAAAAGAAAAGAGAACGCACGATGCTGGATGCCAACCCTTTTGTTGGTGTCATCACGACCACCACCGGATAATCCTGAACTGGGAGGAGAGGGTGGGACTGGGCAGTGGGCTCGCAGCCGTATGGTGAGCTCTCGGTGAACTACCAATGGCACCATGAATAAAGCTGCCTTTCCACAACCTGTTCCGCTGACAAAAAAACACGGATTCGCGATTGAGAACCTTTGAGATTGGGTCGAGATGATAGCCGTACAGACCGTTCGGCCATTCAGGAATACAGCGTGCTATGACTTTGTTGACAGTGTTGAGTCCAATGGGGTCTTTCCACATCGAAGGAGAGGTCATCTCAATTGACACAAGAGGGAAGAAACAATCGAAAGAGCGAGATAATTCTAAAATTTCAACACGACTCGTCGCAGACGACGAGCTCGGGAGGTAAACAGCATAAATGACTTGCGGTCCGCCATGAACCGACTGGTCCGGCCGATCCGAGCACACAGCATTAGGTAATTAAGGCTGGCCCTCTTAGGGCCCCACTTTTATACCAGACTACATATCTACCTACATCGAAGTCGTCAGGTAGATATCGTCAGTCTGGTTGAACGAGACTATGCCTTCCGGTGAGTTTGCTGTTGGCTTCTTACCCGTATATACGCTCATGCATCATTTGCAAGTAGACATGTATCCGTCGGCGACCTTGTACGCAACGATGTTAACAATGAAGACAATCGAACATATGCCACTGGTATTAAACTAAGGGACTATCAAGATTCTACACCCAAGAAACTCAAAACGAAACGAAGCGCAGTCGAACCGGGCGATTTAGCATTTCCAGGTTTTGGGCTACGAGCAAAGACACTTCAATAAAAACCAGAACTGCTGCGGCTATCACGATGTACTCACATCCTTGGGCTCTGGAGTGGTGGTATTGATGTACGGCGGCAAGTCGCCAAGGCATTCAGCGACAGTCGTCGGAATGTATCCTGCGTCTATCAGTTTCTGTATTACCTTTGCAACGAGCTGCTTACTAGAATGGGACAGGTGAGAGATCATGTCATGTCTTTATGGAGACACAAAAAAGGAACTTACGCAGTGGTTGCTGAATGAAGAAATAGGATGTTTAACGATTCTGAACGATACCTCGAGGGCTCGGGAACAAGAAAGGAGCTGCTCACGTTGCGTTTCGTGATTCAAAGCGATGATTGCGGATGGTTTCGACTGAATGTGTGCTGCATACGCATCCTCGCTCTGCTGCACTGTCTTTCCAGCCGAATCGCCAGAGCTATAGGAACAAGATGATGTTCAGCGTGTGTGTTGACGTTCAGCCGTGGCAGCAAGGTACGTACTCAAAGCTCCAGTTGACGAGCGATTGATTACGGGCTGCGGCTACCTCTCGAACCAGGTCGTTATAATCCCCGTACGCTGGCGTACCAAGAGAGATCAGTATAACGGCCTGAAAACAATACAATCGAATCAACTCACGTGGACGCATGAAAGCTGGTCGCAAGCCCGTGATACGAACGATAGCCTCTAGAGCGCGAGTATCAAGGTAAGCACTAAGCTTCGATACCCCATCACGCAGCATCTTACTGACCGTCAACCTTCGACAGCTGTTCCTCGACTATACACCCAAAAACAGATGTGGTGAGGACATCAAGACCTGCAGGCACTCCGACGCGCACTCACTCTGTGTCCTGTTCATATCCTTCAGGTTGGGATGCGACCAGGTATGAGAAGCGATCTGATGCCCTCCCTCGACGACATTTCGGACAGTGGTGTCCATATCGTAGATACATCTGTCTACGCATGCTGTTAGTAGGGATCTGCTCGCTCTTTTGTTCGAACTCTGGCTTACAGTTGTTACCGTCTACGAAGGGGGGAGGTCAGCATTGACACAGAAGGTCTAGCATGTCGGGAGACGAATCTTACTGAAGAAGAACGTGGCCTTCGCGTTGTACTTCTTGAGAACGGTCAGGATATCGAAGCTAAACGGATGGGTTAGCATTGCTACCCGGACAACTGGAAACTCAAAGGCGCGAACTTGTAGTTGTAGGGGCCATCGTCCTGGAGGCAATCCGCGGTGAGTTTCCTTTCGGAACTATTGAGTGGGTTGGTACTCACGAAGGTCATAGCAACAGTGTTGGGCTTGACGCAGTTGTCATACACATTGGCCAAAGGAACCTGGGCGAACACAGCGGAAGAGAGTGCGAGAACGACGAAGGATTTGAACTGCATGCTGGGCTGGTAGAGGACGAGGAGGAAGAGTTGTCGGTCGACTTGAGCGGTACGATCTTGTTTTCTCGCTCATGCTTTTATAACCTTTTGTGAGGGAACTCGGAGAAGCGCTCTCTACGATATCAGAAGACATCGGAGAACGCGGATTGAAGAAGCTGAAGCTTCCAGTCAGGGCATCTCTTCTGGGTCTTTTGAGCTCGTTGATTTCCTGTATAGGACTCCCAAAGATTAAAGTACCGTTTGACACAAGGCCTATATGTTTATCAAGCGACGAGAACCGGGAAATTTAAAACAGACAGGAATCAGCCCTTCAGTTTCACGTAGTTAACCAGGAGACTCATCTCTGCAGGAGGCACCGCCTCTTTATGAGACGAAGCCGACCTCCTTCTACTTGAGCACACCGAGAACCTTTGGGATTCGGATTCCTCGCGTTCGAGCCCCATCGTCGATTCCGAAAAGCTCCATACACATGCCGTGCGAAGCGTAGGTTCTCGCAAGCCCCTAGCGCCACTCCACTCGATACCCGAGCAGGGAGAACGCAAGGCACCCGCTTGCCACAGGAGAAGCGTGACAGCGGGGCGGAATGCTATATCCTATTGTGTGTGGATGTTGCCCTCACTCGGAATCAACACCGGCAAGAGGCTTTGCTGCGAAAACGAATGTACTTCCAATTGAACCGGCAGTTAGCAACACAGTGTGGAGTTAAGGGCGGTACGGATCAAGGCCACTTTCCAAGCCCGGGCTCATCCAAGTTGTCCCTCAAAAGGACTGCAAATCGCCAAATCGAACCATCGAGTCTGCATTGGTCTCAGCCATCCATATGGGGGCTTTCAAAGGAAGTTACCAAGTTCCGACACCCCAAAGTTAGTCTTCGGTCCGGGTAAACGGAACTTTGAAGCTTCCAGGTCCCAAAGAGCGGAGAACCTTGCTCGGTTCATCAGCGCAAGCAAGCCGAATAGGCAAAGAGACAGTCCTGAATTGGAGATACATGTACGGATAATGATACACTATAAAACAACGTTTCGAGTCTTGACAGAGAAGTAGAGGAGGATACAGGAAGAGACGTAAAAAAAAGTCCTGGAGATGAGCAAGTCTTCACGAAGCGGTCCCCCACATATGCCCCAAGTTAGCTGACCTAGATGAGAAATTAACCGTAAGCACCTGTCTCATGAAGCATCAGTAGTACATCAAACTCACCCAAACCCAGGTGGTGCCTCGGACCACATTGACATCGCATCGACCCCCATCGGCGGTTGCCCTGGCTGTTGAGAACCAGACGAAGGATTTCCATTGCCGTCCGCCGGTCCATAATACGGGCTGCTCGGATGCCCCATCCTATTCGTCGTCCACGACATTGAAGCCAAATGGTCGAAAAACCCAGCATCTGCCAGAGTCGGGAAGCCTAGAGGGAATTGCGGATCGCTCATACTGGATACCGCGCCCGGTGCGGAAGTGGTCGCCGTAGTCGCAGTCGCATCGGCACCATTGGACGACGACGGCGACGACGACGAAGGTCCTACGCCCATCGGAGGGAACCAAAACCCAGCACTATCATCCCACTGTGACCACTCGGCATGGGTGTTATGCTGACCGTAAACAGGAAGTCGACCGAGCTCGTCGCTGTACATCGGTAGCGAAGGTTGTTGCACCGCTTGAGGGCTGCTTCCAGAGCCAGAGGTTTTCATAGCTCTCCGGGAACCCGCGATGTTCCTATGTTCGTGATCGACACTTTGGGATCTGCCCCCTTCCGAAACCTTGGTCGCGGAAATCGGGCTATCCTCGTCTCTTCCCCGTTTATTTGTCGCCGCAGGGCTGGTTTGGGGAAGAGGAAGTTCACCCACAGACGCCAATTCATATAAAACATCCCTATCAAGCACGCATTGTCAGCGAATACGGGTCGTGTATGACTTAGGTCGAACACTTACCATAAACGTCCAGCGGCATGCCATCTGTAGAGCAAAAGACAAACCGGTTCAGTGTGACTATTCGAGAAAGAACGAGTTCCCTTACTTACCGAGTCTCGATCGCTCGTAAAGCCTCCATGCACTTATGAACGTCCGCCATCTCTTTGGTGGGGTCTGCCGATAGCCCTGAACGTTTCCCTCCCCATATGTTCAACAGCAATATGATACCGCACGAAAACACAGCACCCTGTAAGTAAACCCAACCCATCAGCTTCGAAAAAGAAAAGAGATGACAAGGATCGAGCCCCGTACCATACTAAACGGCGACAAAGTCCCAGTTCGTTTTCGTTGAATGTCAGCGATGTGACTACACGACCGAGCGGCATTCGTGCATATGGCCAGCGAGGGGAACGAGAGAGGCGACGGTTTCTTCGGTGAAGGTATGAAATGCCGATGAATAAGGACTTGCAGTAGATAGTACTCTGTATACAGTTCGGCCGACTGTTTGAAGAAGACGTCGTTATCCCGGCTAGGATCCCATCGAACTGGAATTCAGGACGAAGTTAGAAGGGAAGGAGTTGTTTTTTCTGGAAAGAAAGGCCAGACGCACGATGTTCAGGGACGGTATCTACCCATTTGTTCAAGGCAGAATCCAACTCTGTAACGATACGCTGCTCCCATTGAGGGCCAACAAACCCGAGCAAGACCCTCGATTTATTGATACTATACTGTACGGGGGGGAAGGGGAAAAGTGAATAAAAGACCTTTGTCTCTGCGCATGACATTCCTCCACTTACAATCGTCCGCAGGGCCAGCGCTAAGAGTTTCACGAGTTTCAACAGAGAAACGAAAAAGGACACGGTTGAAGGTTTCCCGGGGGGCTGACGCCAGGCTTGGTCAGGGTCAGGATGGTCCCAGTACTCGTCGTCACATTCGATAGGCAAATCGAGATCGTAGCTTTCAGGGGGTCGAGGGACATCAGTGACGGATTTCGAGGTACCAAGAGAGGGGAGGTACATACTCCTCTTCCTGAAGACCACATGGTCTCCCGTAGGCTGCACTGATCGAATAATCCGTATATACCATCGCCCTAGGGTTGCGAGGCAAGGTGAGCCTACCAAATCGAGAGGAGATTCGGTCACACTGACCAGAAAGCCCGCTTCATTAGTTCATCCTCGATCGTGATCTTCCCGCTCGAATTCTTTCGATGAGCACCGACATCTTGAGCTAACCGAAGGCCCGTCCCAACCAACGTCCAAGATGCATGTGGAACTGACGAGCCTTGCAAGAACTGACACGACAACTGAGGGGGGAGAGGCGGCAAAAAACCGGTTAGTACATCGAAATTGTCTTCACTGCACAGCGGCGAAAACACGTACATAGTAGAATTGCAGATCATAGAGTGACGGAGGTGACAGGAGGGCTTTCCTTACGAGTTGAACTTGATCGAACCATTTCCAACCTGAGGAGAGCCAGGAATCTTCACCGTCCAGACGAACCCTTGGATCGTTGGAGTATCGAGAAGCATTCGCACACACCAGCAACACCACCGCTCCGAACCCTTCTTCCCGATGGTGTAACCCCTGTTCTAGCTGTCGAAGGAATGTCGGTCTGTGTAGAAGGGGTATGAAGATGTTGATATGTTTGAAGAATAGATCGACCAAGTGTTGGAGAAGATCCGGCTCCGGAAACATGTACGCTGTCGGTTCAAACTTTCTGATAAAGTCGAGTTCCCACTGTTAAGAAGCAATTAGGTGAGCCACACAACAGTAATGGGGCAACGTACCCTCAAGGTTTGCCAGTATTCTTGTCGTCTGACCGTGACAAACTGAGCCTGAGCAACATTGAGGCGACTCCCCGTATATTCCTTCCTCATATCGACAGCCTTGCGGAGCAGAAGAGCATTACTCGACTTGCCGTAGAAACGCTGGTCGCTCGTTATCGCCAATCCGGGAACAGTGTGAACGACCATGTACCCGTCGGATTCTTCTTGTTGTTCCTCATCCTTGGCTTCCTCCTTCTGCTGAACGCCCGGGTTCAATTTTTGCATCTCCTCGACAACTTTGTCGACCAGCATAGGACTTCGAAGACGTGGAGTGATGTCCCTTGCCGTTTCTGGAGGGGTAGAGAACGGGCTGACTTCTCGTGCAAATTCTTCGGGAGACATGAGCTGTATCCTCGGTCAGAAAAGTCAATAGAAGAGCAAAGTGTCGACGAACTTGACGAAGTAACCGTTCCAACGTCTCCACTCGATTCTCCAGGTTTTCAACGTATCTATTTCCAATGCTTTAGCCCTCTTGTTTCGAGATTTCTGAGCAAAATGAACTGACGCCTTCGGAGGACCTCGTTTCTGAACACAGCAACAAGATCAGAGGACTGCAAACCATTCTGATAGTCATGGCCGCACCTTTGCTGCTTCCTGATACGTGCATTCCAAGTCGTACGCCACGCAACTTGAGCATTTATGTCCTGGCATTTGGTTGCCATCGCCTATCCAAGATTAAGTTCATGACTGCCAAGTTTCTTCGATTGGCGCTTACACCGTACTATGAACGAAGATGAGTGAACGCTCGAACCGAATAAAACAACAAAAAGAAACGTACTTTTCTTTCTCCTACAGATATCGCAAGCCCTCTGAACTTTTCTCTTCTTCGCCTGGAGTCCATCGTAGCCCTCTTCGTCAGACGACATATTCAGGCAATGCCTTCGAGTTTGAGGTGGAAGTTTGAATCAACCTCTTTAAAAGAGATCAACATGACCTAGTTCTATGCCGCAGCGCAGGGAGAAGCGATGACAAATTCACATAACTTGATCAGTTTTTCCCTTATATCCGCAGTTTCTTCTCACAGCCGTCCGTCAGCTTAGCCGCCGATCAAAACACCCGCGTCTCGACGATTCCAAATAATTTAATTTCGTAGGCTACATGATTAGGCAAAAAGACTCGTAAATGAAAAGTTCTACAAGAGGTGTGCATTGCGCAGTGATAACAGTACAGGTTTGTGTCCTCTTCGATTCCAGTTCAACCATGTCCACCGTAACTCCTATCGCATCACGTATAGCCTATAGGTCAGTATGGCCCTCCCTTACTGCGGTCAATCACTCACCGATAATCCGAGTGTCCCCATACCATCTCAGAAGAATGCCGTCCTGGCTCGAACTGCGGCGTCTGCAATCCACCCTGGTTTCCATGCCCGACCTCCCCATGCCGATGATGATGATGAGGAGGTACCACCCGGTCATCTTCCTTAAACCAAGGCAACGTCGCCAACTGGCTGAACAGATTCGCATCGGATCCATTCAAGGCAGGGTAATGCGCAGTCGAGGGCATGCTCAAATCATGGAGAGTCTCCGGTGTTGGTGTTGCTAACGTCGTCGACTGCGCGGTACTGAGGTCTTCGTCTCCTTCTCGACGGTTCGCCGTTTCGTGGAACCAGTAATGACCCTCACTATAAGCGTCGGAGGTATGGTGAGTCTCGTAGTGCCCACTAGTACTCGCGTTGGAGGAGGTTGAGTCATACGCGTAATTCAACTGTCCATGTATGGGTAACCGCGCCAGCTCTTCACTATGGACCGGTAACGAGAAGAATCGCTGGTCGGTAGGAGGTGCCGGAGGAGGTACCGGGGAGGAGTTTACCACCGGTATAGACGAAGACGACATCGCCCTCCTCGTTCCAGCAATACTCCGTGGCCTCCCCGCCACAGAAGGTGGGGTAGGCGTATCAGGAACCGTACCACCCGTCGAATTTTGCGACCGCGGACTATCAGAGTCCCTCTCGCGTTTGAAAGCTGCAGGAGGACTAGGTTTAGGAAGCGATAACTCCCCTACGAACGCTAGCTCGTAAAGGTGGTCCCTACCAGGCCCCAGGATGTCATTTCAGATAAAAATCGCGTCCTCGGTGAACAAGGACACACGCCACTGACCTTAATCTACCGGCAAGATGCCACCTATTCTCGACGCTCCGAAGAATGCTGATGCATTTATTTACATCCCTCATTTCTTTGTCAGGATCCGGCGATGATCCCGACCTCATTCCGCCCCATATATTTAACAGAAGGATCAACCCCGCATTAAATGTCGGAGCCTGTTGGAAGGCCAATTCGATGAGCGTGCCTCCACGTCAGTCGGAAGTAAAAAACAAAACGCACCATAAGGAGTGGCATCAACCGGCCGCGTCGTCTTTCCTGAGTGTCGATGAGATGAACGGTTGACCGTGCAGCATTGACGCATAACGCAAGGGATGGGAAAGAAAGCGCAGCGGGACTCTTCCGCGTGATGATGAGAGTACGGTGGATGAAAAACTGCGCATGGTAATATGCTGCGTATATCATGACTGATTGATTAAAAAAGATCTCGTTCTCGTGATGGGGATCCCATTTCACTTGTCGCGGAAGGAGAGATGTTAACAAACCTTTGTTTTGTGTTTGGGCGCGTATGAAAGAAGTTCAACTCACGATGTCCCGGGATTTTGTCAACCCACTTGTTAAGTGCTACATCCAGTTCCGATACGAGTCGCTGCCAATGAGCATCTCCATATCCGAGAAGCACCTTCGGTCTTGTGATGGTGAACTATGGAAGGGAGAATATCAAACAGCGGTAAAGCGTATGGTACAGAGCTTGACACTGACCATAGTACGCAATGCTTTCGTCAGCAGTCTGTCGAGCTTCAAGTACGCCACAAACGCGGAAATAACCGAAGGTTTTTCTGGAGGCTGTTTGAACGCCAAGTCCGTATCGGACTTCTCCCAATACTCGTCGTCGCATTCTACAGGGAAATCGAGGTCATAACTGACGAATAGGGGTCAAACCTTAATTCATTCATCATGGAGATGAAAAACGCACTCTTCTTCCTTAATTGTAGGAGTTCGACCGCACATGGCACTGATATGAATGTCCATAACGATGAGGACCCTAATAAGGTTTTGAATGGTCAAGTTCACGATGGTGAAGAGAGATTTCCTCACCAAAAAGCCCTCTTTAGAAGTTCGTCGTCTACCGTCAACTTCCTTTTCCGCTTTCGGTGGGCGCCAATATCGATCGCCATGCGTATACCCATCCCAGCTATCGTCCAACACGCTTGCACCGGAGAACACCCCAACAAGAACAAGGAACATAGCTAGGGACGATGAGTATCCGTACGCCACCAAATGAACTTCCGAGACTCACGCAGTGGTATTGAAGATCGTGGACATCGTTTTGCTTAAAGATCGGTCTGACGACTTCGATCTGCCGGAACCATTTCCATCCGGCTGAGAGCCCGGGTTCGGGTGTATCTGATTCCAAGAAAACGCGTTTGTCCCCCGAGTACCGCGACCCTATGGCGCACACCAGGAGGAGAACAGCACCAAAGACTTCGTCCCGAAGATGAAGACCATCTACTACGAGAGTTTCGAAAGTCGGCCGGTGGAGGAGGGGGAGGTAGAGATTGATCTCCCGGAAGTATAGATCCACTAACTCCGCCAGTAGATCCTCTTCTGGGAAAGCGTAGGGCGTATGCGGGTGATGGGCTTCATGTTTCTCCTTCTCGGATGCCCTCCAATGGTCCGACTGAGCCGGATCGTCGAGGAAATCTTTCCTTCGTAATGTATTTTCCTCCTTCAGGTGTAGAGCGGTCTGCATCAACATCGATGTGCTGGACTGCCCCTGGAAGCGGTAATGTTCCGGTGGTTCAACGAATGCCATGTCGAGGTTGTCGGGGAAAAGAAACGGATCCTCTTCCGGGAGTCCATGGTCCTGCCTGGTTTCTGGATGAGAAGGTTCTGACTTGAGGTTGGCGACTGTCCAAGTCTCGCGGTCGATTGAGAACGTCCCGAGAGAATCCGCCAGTTCCTCGTCTGGTATGAGCTAGTATGTAAATCAGCGAGTGTTTCGTAGTAGAACAGCCCGAACACACGCACCCGGCGAATGAGCGACTCCATTCTCTCGACCCTATTCTCCAAACCTTCAATATAACTGTTTCAAGTACAATGAGCTTCATCGGCTGGTTATTCGGATGTAAATGTCAACTGACGCTTTCGGAGGCCCTCGTTTCTGTTGAACAGAACGTGAGAAGGAGAAATTGAACGACGACGAAAGATTGCCTGACCTTTGCTGCCTCAACATAGGTGCATTCCACATTGTAAGTTCTACAATTCGAGCACGTTGCACCTTGGTTTTGGAGTCCGTCGCCTACAAAAACCGCTTCAAGCTCACCTCTAGCAGGGCCCCGAATTTGACTTACAGCGTACTAGGAAATGAAATTTGAGGACCTTGTACACGGATCAATAGAAGAGGACAACGTACTCTTCTTCCTCCTACACATGTCGCAAGCCCTCTGGATCTTTCTCTTCTTCGACTGGCCCTCTTCATCGGACGACAAGTATTGCACAGAGTCCATCATCATATGGACGTCGTGCATAGGTGGTATGGTGTAAGAGAGAGAGAGAGGTGTGAATCAGGTTCATATCAAGGCCAGAAAACAAAGTTGTGCCGAAATTGCAAGGGGGTACATGTCACAGCTTGGATTTTGGACGTCTTTGGTCACTAGTTGGTAGCCTAAAAAGGAAAAGGGAAGTCGGGGCCAAGGGCCGCTCATGAAATTTGATTCACGATGCTTTCCGAATGGAGTTTCCCTCAGTGCGGGTTAAAAGCTCAGGCTCTGTTTAAGGTCAGAAAAAGACTGCTTTGACATCGTGCTCGAGGATGACAAGGCGGAAGGCCGCCATCAGTACCTTCCATGGACACTGGGGGCTGCGCCACATTGACTATAAAGTATCCGAGCGAATGAAAGTCTGAAGATCAGGTCCCGCCAAGAGAAGATCAATATAGCGATGAGTTAACAGACAAAACTATGTTGGTTGGATTACTATTACAATGATGCTCGGAGTATGCACAAAAGCCCAAAGGAACGGAAAGGAGGCAGGGGGGAAGCTAAGGAATAAGTCAGTCACTACATGAGTATATACGCTAAATAAGTACCAAGCAGGACGTGATGGGGATTGGATGACAATATAGCAGGAACGGTCAAAAATGCCAGTGAAAAAGTTTTGATGAGATTAGAGTACAGAATAGAGAAGGGTGCGACAATGTTGGATGGATGATGCAAAGAGCCCAAATAGCCGATGAGATGCGAGAGAGAGACGAGTAAAACAAAAACAAAACGAACATGCAAGAGCAACCGTAAGAGTACAAGCCCCCCCCCATCAGCATGGGCACGAACGTCCCTCAAACGGACGCTCAAACAAGGTTCAAACATTCCAATCTCAGAGTATTCGAGTCATTCCTCCTGCGCCTCCAGCCAAACCAGCCCAACTCCTCGTCCTCGTAACCACGTTTGCGCCTCCAACCTCGATACCGTCTCCGTCTTGGTCCTGTTGACCAATACTAGTCACGGCTGCCGAACTCCTCCTTCTGGGGTTCGACGGTGGCCTATCGCCAGCCCAACCAGCTTCATGTACACTCGGTTCACCAATTCCAGCAGCATCCACGAATTGACCACGACCAGGTTTTTTCTTCGCGCTCAAACGCACCAGAGAAGGCACAGCGCTAACATTCGAGGGTGCAGGCGGCGCAGCAGCAGAAACTTCGCCCTGTCCAGCGTGTCCATTTACGTTAGTCGTCGCAGCCACATTCGTCATGCTCTGTCTCCTAGGACCCAAGGTATCTGTTCGATTCAGATGCCTCGTCCACAACAGATTGCTTCTCACACTCTCCGACATCTCCTTGCCCAGCATTCTCTGTCTCGTTGTTCTCGGCGAAGATGGCTCCGCAGTCAGAGGTAGGTTGTACGGGTACCCAAGCGGAAGAATCGTTCTCGCCGTCGCACCAGGAACATGTTGTGACTGTGTACGCTGAATTTGCGAAGCTGCAGGATTGTTGGCTTGGATATTCACGTGTGCATTCGCCGATGGGAGAGTCGTATCAGTCACAGCACGAGGGGGAATGTCCGGTCGTGTCGCGGCACCAGACAACTTTCTCTGGTTCTGCTTGAAAGCCTTCCCAGCGATGATAGCCAACTGCCGTTGAACGACACTCTGCGCCTCGTTCGCCTGACTATCTTCGGTGTCTGTATCCTCCAACTCCGCGTCATGCGGTTGTGCCTTGGGTCGGTACACTCCGCCCCCAGCGGGAGACTTCACGTTCGAGCCATCCTTCTTCGGCTTCACCATCCCATTATCCTTCACACTCGCCGCCGTAACAGCGTCAGCGACAGGCAACGCGGCAGCACTCTTGCCCGCCTTCAGCCCGAGCGCCGCAGGTCGACCAATACTTCCATAATTCGCCGAACTTTTCCTCTGTGGCTGGGCAGGGCGAGGGGCAGGTGGAGAAGCAGCCACTTGTGCGGACGGAGGTGCCACATGAGCATGAGGCGCCACCACCGCACCAGCTGATATCCCACCCTGCTTCACCTCCTTCTGTAGGTGCTGTTCAATCGAGCGCTCCCTCTCCTTCTGTAGCGGCTGTTCAATCAGGCGCTCCCTCTCATCCATCAACGGCTTCGAATCTTCAGCTGGCGTCGTGGGCGTCAACGGAGCAACCCCCAGTCTCGCCACCCCCTTCGGCATCGCGACATCCCCACTCGAATATCGGGATCGATACGGATGATGGGCAGGGAAAATCTCCGGATCCGGGTTCATCAGTTGGCTCAACAACCCTGACCCTGTCCTCGATAATCCAGTATATGTACCTTTCGGCTTCTTTTCGAAGATCTTGTCGGACATATTTCGTTGGCGTTGAGCTTCCAAGGCTGCTTGAGATATATCAACGCTGGAGTGTCGTGGTTGTCGGGGATTAGGATGATGGTGATGGTGGCGTTGGTTAGGTTGAGGCTGTTGGTTGGGTCGAGGCGCTTGACCCTGATGTTGCTGCTGCTGGGGTTGTTGAGAATGTTGACGTTTGACATGCGGCGGTTGCTGCGGGAGCTGTGTTAAACCGCCCGTTCCTCCGACAAATCTGGACGAATGTGCGCGTTGCAATATTTGAGGTGCAGGTGGGTTGGGATAATGTTGAGGCTTAGGGGGAGGGGGAGGGGAAGATTTCTATTCCGATGTTATCGTCGTGTAATCAGTTAATCATGGTAAAAGAAAAGAAAAAGCATGATAGAATTAACTCACCTTCGGAGGCGCCGGTCGCTGTGTGTGTTCCAGATAATCTTTACCCTTCCCCCGCGAAGTATCGCCGTTCGTGTACACAGACGTTGCGTGTGTAGTCGCCGTGCCTCGGGTGGCATCTGTGGCACCGGTTCGAGTCGTGAAATTGGTAGTCACAGTGGCGTTAGCCTGCGGTAATGAAAAGAATCGGTTAATGGCTGCCGACAAATGAAAAAGTGGAGGATGACTTACCTCCCCGCCATCGTTCCTACTACCCTCGTCTTCTGAAGCCGAAGTCCAGTCAACATCAGTTCCATCGACTTCCTCCACCGCAATCTTCGCGTTGGGAGGCGCATTCTTGGTTCCCTTCGACATGTCTTGTCCTTTGCCAGCCTCGACTTCCTCTGACTCCTCTTCTTCCCAGTCATCCTCGTCATCATCATCGTCGTCAAAGTCATCATCGTCATCAGTCGAAATGACTATTTTCCTTCCGCTACGGCCAAGCACAGTATTAGGTTGCTTTGGAGGCTGCTGTGACTGTTGTTGAGGCGATGGTGGGTGCCGTCCTGACTTTGAACCTAACGCGTCGCCGTTGGCAGCAACTGAGGTAGGAGCGACAGTAGGCTGTGTGGAAGATGATGAGGACCGCCCCGGCCGAGACCCTTCCGAATGTGCGTCTCCATTGGGCGTCAGTGTCTGCGGTGGCGGCGGAGCGGCAGGCGAAACGCTACATCCAGACCTCGATCTCGACCGCGAGTCCGAAACCGACCTCGACATGGACGAAGACCCGTCGTCTTCGTCGTCCTCCCACTCGTCCTCATCCTCCTCGTTCCCAACGGAGAACATCCCCTTCTTCCCCTGCTGACCCGTAGTACCCGCTTTCGTCGACGGTTGATTTTGATTATTTTGTTGATGATTTATCGGAGTCTTCGTCTGAGGTTGATATATCGCGTACCCATTCGAACGGGTATACCTCCCTCGGTCCCCTGCTGCCCTCGGTCCTCCAGTACCGTTACCTCCCTCTCCACTCCCTTTCCGCCTCGGCCTCGGTTTCGTTCCGCCAACATCGCTAGGCGCTCTTGTAGCGCCCCCAGCGGTGGTGTTTGTGGTAGAAGTCATCGCTAGCCCATCCATCATTCTGTTCCTACTCCGACTTCGACTCCTACTGCTTTCGCTTCCCGCACGCGAATGCTGCGGTTTGCTCTTCCTTGTTATACTAGATTGAGAAGATCCCGAATGAGAAGTCTGAGGAGTCACATGATATGGATACACAGAATGAGAAGTCCGTTTTGTCCGTGAATGAGCAGAAGGTGATGTCGACGGCTGCGTCGTTAATGGTTGTGGCGAGCTCGATATCGGTCCCCCCAGTGCCAAAAATGATGACTTGGGCGGAACAGGTTCCGCTGGATGGGAATGTGACTTGTCCTGATTTATCAGCGATGACGATGATGAGGCCTCTGGCTGTTGCTTCGAATCCGAATCTTCCTCGTCGATGATAGGAGATACGGACATGTGCGATAATACATCGCTCCTCCTCCCAAATGAACCAACCTCCGAATACGAGTTGAACGAAGACTGTGAGTGACCCCCACTGCCGTTCGTACCACTACCCGGACTCGGCGTAGTCGTCGTCGAACTGAGGTAGAATTTGGGTGTTACGGCCTTGGCTGTGTCTGAGGATTCTGGAACGGCGCCAAGTCCTCGGGAGGCTCGTATCGAGGAAGAAGGCCGAGATTTGGATGAAGCTAAAACGGTGCTGGTGCCGTTATTAGGGGCGGCAAACGTTGGGTCGACGGGTGCAGTGACTTGATCATTCGAGTGATCAATATTACTGCTGCTACTCCCATTAACAGGGCCATTGACATTGGATCTAGTAACAGCAGCCGAGGAACCGGGAACGGATATGTCCGTTCTAGCTGTCGTCCTCAGGGATGATACAGAGCTAGATGAAGGTTGTGGAGACGGGGGAAGTTGGGATTCTGGTACAACAATCGGTTTGTGGAGATGAGTCGAAGTGGGGGGATTAGGGGAAATTTCCGAGGATGAGGGCGATACGACTGCGTGAGCATGGGAAGAAGATAGCGCTGTGGGTGTTCCTGTACCTTGATTTGACTGAGTTTGCACGGGCGTTGATGATGAGCGTCGTGAAGCTTCCTGTGCCGATGTTGACGGTGACTGGGGATTGCGGGGCTCCGCAGACCGCGAAAGTGGATGGAGAAATAGCGTTGATGAATTAGGGTTCGGTGTCGAAGTGGAGGAAGAGCTTGAGCTTGAGCGGGGCTGTCCGGGCTGTAAGAACTGTACTGACAGCTTCCCTGATACAGCCTGTGCTGCCCGTGGGTCCGCAGTGGCTACTGAGATGTTGACGGGCAATTGGACCGACATGGCTACGGGTGTGGGGGTGGCAGGCGGTGTGGGATGGGGGGTCGGATTTGGAGTCGGATTGACGACGACAACACGGGGAAATAAAGTCATATTGCTCATCGGAGCAGGACTGAAATTAATGGTTGTGCGAATGCCACCACCACCGTCAGAAGGAGGTGAAGTGCTCGCTGAGTTGCTCGTGGAACTAGTAGCACTCGTATGAGCTGAATCGTAGGGACTTGAATTTGTAGACTGGTCCTGGGGAACGATTGATATCGAAAGCAGCTCGGAATCGGGTGTTGGAAGTAGAGTTACCGAGGCAGCAGTCAATTCGCGAGCTTGCTGCTGCTGCTTCTGCTTCTTCTCTGGGGGTATTTGCAGCTGGATCGACTTTATTGCTGGTCCTGGCAGCATCGTCTCGTAGATGACCTTTCCTATCGGCTGTCTGCTTGATAAATCTAAAGAGGAAATCGTGGTAAGAAATTTTGGAATTCAAAGATAAAAAGCACGAATGGACTCACCTTGTGATGAAGACAAGACAAAGGGCGCATCGGTGAGCTCGGACGACGGCGAGCATGGGGTCAAAGGTCGATAGCTGTGGGTCGCCGCCGCCATCTCCCTGTACCATAACCGCCAGCTAATGTTTTCCAAGCGCTGCCCATCCTCAACAGAACTCTTGCACTTTGTGAATACTGCAGAGATAAGGTGAGCTCGCGGTAATATCCAACGACAGGCACCAGGAGCGTGACACTTACGATACCACAACGAAGTCAAGGCCGTGTTACCCTCTAGATGTCGTAGGACATCGGGGGCAACGGTGAGGACAGGGCTCGGGAGGTCGAGCAGCATGGCATGTGGGATTGAGCAGAAAGGTTGTAGCGGTCCCCTTCGGTCTTACAGTTAAAGGTGACCGGGTCGGTGACCGGAGCCAAACATATTATTTTCTCGCGGGCCGAGTCCCTCTGTCACCTGAAATCACACGTGGCTTAGGTAACATTCCTCCAGATTCCTCCGCCTCTCTCCCATGACCCCGGTCAGATGTCCTGAGATGTGCTCTCCCTCATCGCTTCCCTTACTGCAGCAATTCACCAGCATCTATTTATTTATCAGCACATTTTTTTTGGTATGAACTGTATTCTTTCCATTCATTTCCCATTCAGTCCCGTTCCCCACAACTATCGGAGACATGTCCAAGCCTGTCCAAGCCGGCTGTACTCAGTTGCGAACATATTCCCCGCTATCGGCTCATGTTTGCTCTCCCCATTTGTCTTCGGCAGCTTCGCCAGCGGCGAACGGTCGCCCAACGGGGAGTTCGAGCTGCGAGCACCCCGATTGCTGTTGAGGGCAAGCTTTTTATTTTTCAGCTCAATCAACTCCCACCAAGCTTTAGTCTCTTTTTTTCCCTCGTTGTTCCTCCGACGTGCCCACCCCAAAAATTCCAGCAGGGGTGTGTATACATACATACGTGCCTTCCGTCAACTTCTCGTCCCTTCACCTCACTTCCAACTATACGGCTCGTCACTTGACCTTGCCTGCTGTCCACGACTCGGGCTAAAATCCTACATAAGTACTTCCCTTCTTTTCTGCTAGCTCTAACGGCGAAATCGAGATCAATTTCCATTCAAGTCGTTCTTCGGCCCTGATCCTGAATATCAACTTTTTGCCTGCAAGCTACTCGACGCTTTCTGAGGTCATGATGACCATCTACTATTGTCAAGTCCCCCCTCATGTTCGATCTACAGGCAAGACACAACCCGAGAGTCGGCGTTCTGTGCACCTCCTTTCTAGGGTCTCCTACTTGTTTTCCGTTTGCGGGACGCGCTAATCTCTACGTACTCTCGCGACCTCCACGGCTTAAAACCTACGCTCCCCTTTCAAACACACTTCAGGCCCATGTGGCTCTCCAATCTAAAAGTAGAAACTCCTGACATCCCCAGATACGTCTCTCATGATCCTATCAACAACATTATCTACTCATCATGATCAAAAGGTCCCCCCAACATCCAGCAATTGATGTCAATGCCCGCCCGGAGTGTGGGGGGCAGAGTTGAATTGCGGTCAACTCCCCCACAGCCTACACGGCTAGACTCGAAACGCATCATCAGACCTGGTTACTCCCACCGAAATGACCCAGATACACCGTTAATCGTTCTCATAGTCCATCCGTAGCCGTAGTTCAAAGGTCACAAGTATAGCGACGCGGTCAAATATCACCGCCTACAGCGGATCATCGCTTGATGGTCGGTTTCCCCTTGCAATGGTACTAAAGTGACTATTCCAGTAACACGGCCGTTCAAGGGGAGTAAGTGTTTTCCCCCGCATTAGTGGTTCTCGTTTTAACTTCTTGATCCTCGCATGCTAACGCCTCCGGGCCCGTCCACACACACCCTGGCTGCCTTCGAAGTTTGAACACGAGCTCCGAGCTCCCATCGGTGTGTGTCAAAGCAAGCATGCTGGAACGCACGGCAAGTTATGTATGGACACTTTCGATCTACACCTCGCCTTCTCCCTGTATACATACAAGACATGGTAGACTGCCACGTCGAAAAAAAAAAAGACAGCCAAACCCCAGACGTGATCGGAAGACGGAATTCAACAGGCAATGATGATTAGCCCCTCGCTTTCGTGTCACTAGGTCATTCACTGTGCCTTTTCCCCCCCACCAAGCCCGAGTCGGGAGATCCGCGAAAAGAAAACACCCTGGTCATGGTAGTCACCCGGCTTGTCACTTTTCTCAAGTTCTAGCCTTGACTCGTACGGTTTTACTCACACACGTTGCGAAAATTCATGAACTAGACGAAGTGCCCTAGAACATCTTTTCGTCATATGTTCCTCAAAGTCATGACAGACGAGACGCTAACGAGCCCCTTTTCACTACTTTCATCTCTCTCTCGTCCTTCACACTGGCACCAACTTCCCCAAAGTTCACTCCTTCGACGAATGAGAAGCTCGTAAATCACTGCGCCACACCGCCACACTACACGTCTACACCCCCTCCTCTGATTCGCTCGGGGCCTTTAAGCACTCAATTGCACCCAGCCAGCACCACCCCCATTGGCTGTTCACTCTCATCTTCAGAACAGGTATAACTATGATTGGTTTACAAGCTCTCAATACGTTATCCCGAACACGACTTATAAGGCAACAACCATTTCATGATTCCTCTTCGAGTCCATCTCGGATTCTCGAATGCGCAAATGACGACACGAGGCTCGCTACCCATCCACTGACAACTCAAAAACCCTTTGCTGTTGCTTGCAGGAATGCTCTCAAACCTCGATACCGCTCGATTCCTTGAACGTTAACTTCCTTAAGGACCTGATCTGCTATTCAGTTCTTGTTTCTCGCGTATTCCGCATATTTAATGTGAAGTTATTGGAAATCTTCAGAAATCACTCGCCTTTGCCTCCGTACGACCAATAGCGTCGCCTCGTTTAGAACCGCACCCTTTCCAAGCGACACGGAAACCCTTGGGGTTTCTCGGAACCACTGCTAGCCTGTGCCCAGTGAAAATTCACCCGAGCATCCGAGTACATACGCGACCGGACATCACATGTTTCATCTCTGTCTGTAATGTGATTCTCAGACAGAACGGACGGTCTCTCGCCGTCTCGGTGGGGTCGTTATCATGAACTTCCACCGTTGCTGCCTGCAGGCTTCCTTACGACTCGTAACCGGTCCCTTTTGTAGCGCATGATTCCCTAGCACACGTTGGTCACTGGGTAGCTGGGCACTGGGCAATAAGAATACATGTGCAGCGTGCTGCCGCACACTGCTATGTATGTACAGTAGGTAACGCGCAGCTAAAAGTGAAAATCCAGGTCTATCAAACTATCAAGGTTTGACGGCGCCCGAGAAAATACGGGAGATTCTCGGAGTTCAGGGCTCAATAGCAGGAGTACTTGTTGCCAGGGGGGGTGTATTTTATAGGAAAATCAAGAGAACAAAGGCAGAGGAACCTTGACCTCCTCGGGCCAAGATGGAATGAATGTATGTACGTGAGGATCACAGATATACATACTTTGTGATTGGAGTATTTTTTCCAAGTGATGGATCAGGGACCAGCAAGGACCAACTCCCGGTCCTCTCAGCCACTGCCAAACGCCAAATTTACACTGGGTGAGTCCCACGCCCGGCGCCTGAACCGCTGTTTACAGCAATGGGGAATTCTTGGAGAATCGGGATCTCTAGTACTCTATTATGCTGTCCCATCGCAGCTCCAGTATTATATGTCTGATAACGTCGCACTACCCCACAATTGCAACATTTCTACTCGAGATTGATGGCCGCTCAAGCATGCCTCCTCAACTAATAGCTTAAGGAAATATGAAACAACATGAATTGTCCTCCCCTGTCTTCTTCTCTTCAGTGCTCCGAAGGGCTTCAGAGTGTCCAGATAAACACATGTTCTAGGGTCGACGGAGAGCATTCATACAACATCAATGGGCGCACTCTCCGAAACCCGGAATAGTCGCACCTGTCGTGGGATCACAGTCGACGTAGACGCAGCAATCATGATCGTAAACTTCTCATTAGTCCTCGAAATGGCCTCATTTGGGGCGATATCGTCGTCAATCAATTGGGCGGGAGCGGGGAGGCACAAGGAGGTTGGAGTTTGGAGTCTTCGGAGTTGTCCCGCGATGCTATCGAGCTTATCTGTGTCATGATAGTCGAGAATTTCTGAATGAAAGGAGTCTGTCCAAGCTGTTTCATGATCATATGTCGTTCCATGCGAATCGGCGCGTTGTTGTAAGAGCTTGATAATAGAGATGACCGAGTATGGCCAGGAAAAGACGCAACGTACTCACCGTTGACCGATAAGTATGCACCGTGGTTTTCCTCGTGTTATTGCTCCTCCTGAACGCGCGGAAGCGCGGTCCTGAATGATATGTTCATGCTGCCAGTCATACACGAATAGGACGCTGCTCGAGGCATCCATCGGACCTCGGTGGGAAGAGTGGGAGAAGTCCTTCCTCGGAGTTTTCCCCCTTGCATTCCTCCGTTCGAGATTAATGAACTCGCTCCAGACCCTAAGGCCCAACGCGATGGAACCGACCACGGTCTACCTAGAGAATTGTACGCTAGATCACCTCATCCCTGATGTGTCCCGGCTCACCGAGCTCCGCGAACCTCTCATACAGTATTCTTCGGAAGAGCGTAGTGGAGCAGTGTTCAAGCGTGTTCCCTGTATAGCTCGGCATACTGGCATGATTACTGGAAAATGGGGAAGAGCATACCAGCTTTGACCCACGGCTCTTCACTCCAGGGCCTAGGCGAGCCCAAAAGTCGAATTTGAGAGCACTTCGGAGGAAGAAGTACATATTATATGTATAGGTCCAGGGTTGCCTCTAAACAGCCGTTGGAGCGGCGAGCCTCAAGTCAACGAGCCATTGCTTAGATTGTCGCCATGGCGTCTATCCCAAGCCAGCTTCAGCACGCAGGGAAACGCCCAACCTGAGCTGAACCACTGCTACCGGTTTCTTGACTTTGTGATTGACAGCACTGGTAGACCGTACTCGAGTCTCGACGCCTTCAAGGGTTGGTTGGAGATCTCAGATAGTGTACCCAGCCAGCAACTTTGCCAGGAGCGCGGCCCAACAGTCAATATGATGCCTCCGAGTCGGCTTGAATTTGCCTCATCCCATTCGAACCGATTTGTACTAGTACGGAGTGCCCTTCAAATTTTAGCTCGTAGTCAAGTCCTTCCGCAGCAAAAGCTCGTTCGATATATGTTTGGGCAAAGCAGGCAATAGTATCCGCGTTCGTGAACTGTGAAGTTCTGCGCATCAGTTTTATCGAGTTCATGGGATCATCCAGTGTCGATCTAGTGACCGAAGAGTGGTATGTGGGGCCTGGTAGCTTCAAGGAGACTAGCCAATGAATAGACTTGAAGATAGAAGGCTCCTCCAACATGGATAAGAGTCGAGCGATTGCAGAAATGGATCCACCAACCAGCTATGGAACGTTTGGAAAACGTTCAGTCAAGTGGGTGCTCGGGAAGGAGAATAACCACGTGCGCCATATGCATCATCGATCATCACCCCAGCGGGAAGTGCCGATAGACGTCAGGCACTCAGGGACCAAGTTCAAGGAGATTAGCGCGCATCACTTTTCTCTGACCTCAATCCACACCTCAGACCTGTGAGAACGTTCATCCACCTACATTCAAGTACTAGGAGTTAAATGTTGAATCGTGTGGTGAATTCTACCCTGAGCTTGGGGGTCATGAAAGATAAGAAAGTATGTGCATCCTTTCTCCGACTCCCCCCTCTCAGACATGTTGTCAACTATCAATCCCATACAGTTCGGAGCCAAGCTTGACTCAAACTCCCAAATTGATCTGGATTAATGTACCCGCGAGAGTCTTGTGTCTCTAACTCTCGAGGACTGGCAGACTGGGTGCCTTGAGCCGGAACCCATGGGGACACAATTGCAACGAATTGACGGTACTGTCAGTCTATAACCATCTTCGGGAAGGGTATCGCCTCGAGGCTAAGGCCTTCCAAAAGACTGGTATACATACCTAGCAATGGTACGCTGACCTGTCGCCACGTAGAACATGGTCAAAGCAGCGGCTCACATCTTTGGTCCGTGATGAACCAGTCAATCGGGTTCACCCCTTGTAGACGTCGATTTTGTGGACTTCCGGGCTGTTATATGGCCAGAGCTCCTAAAACAGTCCCTCAGGGAGTACAGAAGCTAGGAATACCTGACTGTCAAGGCCCTCTCCCCGCTCCGCCGAGCTCCCGGTCTTCCCGCTTTCTCGCCTGAACCTGGTAACCCTGCCGGTCCGCGGATCAGAGACGAATATCATCAGTTTACCCCGCATTTGCTACCCAACTTTGTTTCTCCGCGTTCTCTCAGGCGGCACGATGGGTTCCAAAGATAAGACTCAATCGAAAATTTCGACTATTCCTTTCGTAGCCACCTTTAATGTCAGCACAGGTTTCCGCAGTGTCGTTCAAAATTTTCGACAGATGGATACGCCACTTCCAGGCCCTTTCCATATGACTTCAGCTACAACTGTAACCCCTCTCTTCCATGCACGGTGTCTCCCGACAAAAAAGACAAGTAGCTGGAAGCACGGTTTAAGTGTTCCACGTTGCCGTGTTACCGACGCCCGGGTACTTTGCGAAATCTACATGCCGACGTCGGTTGCTTGGGTTCTGAACTTGGCGCGAAGTGTCGTTCCCGGGGTTTTCAGCTCTATGAATACCACTCGCTGATATTAAGCACTCGACACTAGAATGTGTCTAACCGACGCGTTCACGGGTCGAACTTCCGAAATTTTATATTCGTTGTTCATAGGAAAGGGTGGTGGCTGGAGCGCTGGAGGCTGATTCAGCGTCTCACTTTGACGCGGTACTAAATTGGTCGAACCCGAATGAAGTAACCTTCTACCTTGGAAGGCGACTAGTAGAGTACCCGTCAAAAGTTCAGCTGAAGGATCCCAAGTCAGTGATGAGGCTTCAGCAGATGACCTCCGACCCTCATTGAAAGGTCGGGTGTGACGGTCTCTTCCTGAAAAATTCTCACTGTCGTCTCGGACGAGTCGGCTCATTTTACTGCCCCGGGAGTCTAGTTTTGCCCCTCACCTTGATTCGTAAACACGAGCATTCACATTCAAGTTCACTCTTCCACTTGGCTTCTGAGGACCCCATTCTCGCGGATGAGTGGCTCCACAACCCACACGCCTCCGGGTCTGACATACCGCCGTGTCGCACCATCACAACGTTGGCGTGCGAACACAGGACCTTAGGCTACGGACAACTCTTAGAAATAGCCCCTTGACCTCGGACCCGAATAGTCACCCTCGCACAACGACTGGAGAAACTACCCACGCCTCAGCCGTCAACCGAACCACCTGTCGCAGCCACAAGGTATCAGGGCGAGCACCCCAAACCGCGCACTAACTCGAGCTGATAGACAGGCTCATCTAACTCAAATTTGAGCTGGTTCCCATCTCTTTTTGTCGTCACAATTTCCCGAGGGACCATGGCAAATCCGAGTCGGTAAGCTCTAATATCTCGCTCGACAGCTGATCATTGAAGGTCTCGCAACCGTAACGTTTCAAAGAATCGTTTTCAATCTCAGTGGGACGCCGACAAGCGGCCGACAATACTTTACGTTTGGACGTCGTCCTATCCTCGTCCCGGACGTTTGTGCACTGTCGTTACGACGCCAAGAGAAGACAGGGCCCCGTAAACATATCCTGGTACTTTCCAATTCGAGGTAGACCTGAAACAAGTCCTCGAGGAAGGGCGGGCTCCGAGAGACGGGCGGTTAAACGAATCAACGATCGGAGAACAGCATTAAAATGATATTCAAGTCAGGACTGGATTGAACTAGACCATGAAATAATTGTGACCCTTCTGCGAGCTCGAGCAGGGTTGATCGTCAGATGAGCTGGTCTACGAACCGTTCGTGCGAGTCTTCGGAGTTTATGAAAGTCAGGTCGATTACAACACCGAAGGACGGTGCATCGAAAGGGCGACAATGAGATCAAAGAACCTCCGGTGGAGCAAAACAGCGACGAAGTTTATACGGGCTTCAACGGAGTTGATGGTAACTCGAATCATGGGAGTTGCAATCATTGATTCACAGGCCTCAGCCTCAGCCAGATGAAATGCTACCGTACACAAACGACAGTCGACTGAAGGTACAGTACGTTGTTTCACGATCATATGAAATCCAAACGTACATCTGTTGGAAGGAGAATACATATGTCCGGGTGAAATGGCGCTTTGACATACCGCCGCAACTTCCCCACCACTGCTCCGGGGAGCACGGTGAAAAGCCATAGGGGCAGCAAGACAAGCACCCTACACGATGAGTTGACCCTAGAGAATGTGTACAGCACATACGTGAGGACATGACGATCGATTCGTCGCTTGGGGTCTCCCGCCCTATCGGTAGAAGCATTTTCAGGCTCAAGCCGCGCTAGGCCTTCATGGGAAACACTCGATCTCAATCGAGAGAAATAGGGATTGTCCAACGATGGCCCGGTTCCCCCCCAACAGAATGTGCTCCTACTTACACCTGTCAGCCAGCAACCCGCTGTGGTGCAGCGCTGATGGTAGATGCGCCGGTGTTCTACTAAATAAAGATGGGCGGTCACCTAAACGCCTGGTCTCCATTCTTAAGTAGGATGGAATGATGAGTTCCGGCAACCTCCTGAAGGCTCGGAGGAGTGGGATATCAACTAGGAACCCGCACAGGACTGGATGTATGGGACCTTGTAATGACCAAAGAGAAGGAAGTTGGAAGGATGAGAAAAGATTCGTGACTGCATGGGGGATATTTCAGTGGGGATGACCAACCATTAAGTTGGTTCTCCTTGGGTTTCTGGAAGCCTGGGATGAACAGAGGTACTGTAGACTAGTACAACGAGACAGTGATAAGGAATTGACGGTTTGCGGGGATCATAAGGCCGGTGCTACATGTCGACGGGGAGCCCCGTATTTCTGAGTATGTCTCATCCTTCCATCTTGGTCCGGAAAAGTTTCCCAAACAAAAAACATGTCACCACTCTCAAATATGGGACCAGAACGTACCAATAGACATTAAAAGGACAATCAGCCAATCCAGCAGACATATCAAGCTCTTAAAAGTTTGGATGACTGGGAGTGGGGTCAACGACATGTACAAGGTGGAACCCTAGAGGCAGTTGGCACCAGTACTTTGTCAGTCGTGTTGTTGTGGTTCTGCCACTTCTCTATTTTCCGGAGTAGAGGCTCGGGGAGCTCTGGCCAAGGTGAAGATGGCGAAGAAGTGATTTCAAATGAAGATCAGACCTAGCCGCGACTCAGCGTAGTTCGGGGACCCGTCACAAGCGCAGCAGCCTTTGAACGACCGTCTTAGAGCTCTGACACCGCGACCTACTTCCAGTCCAGTCGAAACATAGATGCATGTCTCTTGTTTCCTACGTGACCCTATTGCTCAAAGGGTTTCGGAACTCAGGGACTCTAAGTACTTGATAGTCTCCAAGTAGCACGTCTCAAGTTCGGCCTCTCGACCAGTCCACCGAGTGTAATATTCGTCCGACGTCCTTGGATGCGCTGTGCAACAACCTTTTCTGGATGGGCTATCAGCGAAAATGCGGACGAAGATTTTACTCCTGCGAGTAGTGAAAACTTGAGAACCGGTACGTACGAGCGCGGCTGGACCCGTCGAATCCGCCGACAATGACGATGGATCAATCAGTCCTCGTGTTGCAACGCGTAGGTATTTGGAATCAGAATGGATTTTCCCGAATGATAAACGAGCAGAATTTCTAAGTCTGGATGGGGAACTTCTAAGCTGGGGACATCCTCGTCTCCTTGGATATCTCGGATCCAGAAGTAAATAGACTCAATAGCATTACTGGAGGATAATCGTACTGATAACGAAGTGAGGTAAACTCCGACGATAAGATCATAGAAACGATAAGAAACGTGCGGTCTACAAGCGCATGGCAGGTGGTGTGGGCTGACTGCTCCTTCCAAGTTCCGTGTTCCTGGTCGGAAGAATCAAACGGGGTGAAATGGTCAGTTACTGACTAGCAAGGATGTACAGAAGGTAGAACGAAGCCTGGGTTCAGCATTACCCAATCATAAAAAATAATCTCCACACCCACGGATGGAGTCAGAGACACGGAGAGAAAAGTATCATCATATATGGTCTTGCAGAGTGCAGCAACCAACAAGAAATCAACGAGTGTGTTCGACAGACTCACCACTCGGAAGACGGCTCTCCGACTTGAACCTTATGATGGTGCAAATTCTCCACCTCAATACTAGACATCGCTCCTATGGTCCAAGTACACGGATGGCCTTCACTGAAACGTCTTGATTCTGGATAGAAAGCCGTGGCGTGAACCTGCGGGCAAGAGGGGAAGGAAAATCAGCACAATCGTTCCACTATCAAGATCATTCGAAAAAAATGGAGGAAAAACACTTTTTCAGAATTACCCAATCATAAAAGAAATCTCCACATCCACGAAGGGGTCAGAGACACGGAGAGATAAAGGTATCATCATGATAGGGTCTGCGGGAGCAGGACCCAAGGGAAAGGAAGAAAAAGAACCTAAAGAACAAAAGAAACGAGATGCTCACGATGCTCATAATTCTACCCTCAGAGCTCTGTTCCTGCTTGCCCACACCGTGTAGACCTTGCTTCGGCTGTCCATCCAACGCAAGTCAATCGGAAGTCAACTTTGGCAACGTCCTTAATATTTGAGAACAGCATTGGAATGCGGGGTAATTTCAAATAACACGTCCAGTGTCCAAAGACACGCAGGGAAGAACTTACCACCTTGAACCTTGCATTTTTGCCTAATCACCGATCTATGCACTTGAAGAACGAGGTCGACAGGTCCGAGAGAAAGAAAATAGTTTGAAAACGTCGAGCATGATAGCTGGTGGTTCGAGTACAAGAGCCACGTTTCGATCACATGATATTCTTCCCATCAAGTAGCTTGGGCCCGGCCCGGTTCTAACTTCTGGGACCACTGAGCAGGCCTGAGGCCTGGGCAGGTCCCAATTACTCCTCCAAGTTCTCGATTCATAATGCGGGTCGGCGGAGGGAGTACTGGTCACCTCGAGTACATCGCGTGAGCAGCGACGAACAGGACGATGACAGTCCTTTTACCAACGCGTTGTGACTCATGTCAGGCCCACTGTCCCGTCGTCTCTCACGATCAACACAGCTTGTTTCACAACGTTCATCACTGGTCTGCCTCAGCTTTGGTTGACAACCTTCGACTATCATAATCACATCCATGACCCAGTATCTCTCTCGGAAATCTACCAAGGTACTTGAGGATACTTCACCTTGCATCTTTCAACCGCCATTGAAATCCAATCTTGTCAGATGAATACAAATTCTCCGATCCAGGGTTCCCCGATCTGCGCTCTACCAGCAGAGCTCCTGCAGTACATCTTCTTATTGTACTGCGAAGAAGGTACAACGATTCAGACCGGTCAGGTCGACGATGACGACCCACCAACACTGGCATCCACTCGGTCAATGTCCTTGCCAGCAGTCTTGTCATCCGTGTCATCTCACTGGCGAGATCTGACCATCTCCTTCCCAAAGCTTTGGTCTCACCTACGTTATGAGATAGGCGGGAGGACTGGAGTCGAGCGGTGTGACCAAGAAGAAAGGCAACGGTGTTTCCGGGTGACCAGTTATCATCTAGACCGTGCGGGGACAACTCCTTTGACCCTGGCATTTCTAGAGGTCGATATCAACGACGGCGTGGATCTTGTCCCGTTCGACCTTGCGTTGAATGCTCTGTGTTGTCGGGCCAGACAATGGGCTGCCATCGAATTTGACTTGGGTCGTTTATTTCTCGAAGCGAATGCCCCCACCCTCCAAACAATTCGAGGGAACCTCGTCAATCTCCACTCGTTTCATTCTCGTGAAGGTGGGATTGACCACCGTTGGACCACGGATTTCCTTGGCCCTTGTCCATTACTCCAAAATGTCTCCCTTCGCGAATGGTGTCGATCGAGGCCGTTAAGCCTTCTCTCCACATTGGTTCCGTGGAACCATCTTCGTAGCCTGTCCCTTGCCACCCCTTCCAGTCCATATTCTGTTTTTGAGATGCTTTTCCGGTGTCCAAATCTAGAGTCCCTTACATTTTGGACCTATGAAAGCGACCCGACCTGGGTCCACGCGCGGCCTGAACCAACATCCTGGAGCGTGCACTCTCTTTCGATCATCATAGTCGATGGCTACGACACTACGATCTTCCAAGATTTTTTGCAATACGTCACACTACCGCATCTAACCTCCCTCGATATCAACACACTATCAATCACCGACGAACCAACACTTTCGACGAAACGGGAAAAATGTCTGCACGATCTCATTCGACGATCCTCACGTTCCATCACCTCCCTTTCCCTTCATCATTGTCCATTCACCGGTGAACAGACAGTTGACCTTCTGCGACTCCTCCCCAGATTGACATACCTCTATATCGATGTACACATACCCTTAGAAACGGTGACCTTCTCCAACGTTAACATCTTCTGTAACCACCTCTTTGACCACCTATCCGTCGATCCGTCTTCCACAACTGGTCCGTTTTTACCCCGTCTGACGAATTTTAAGATTGTCGTTTATAGCAGCCCGTTTCCGGACGAAGCTTTCGTGAAGGCCATACGTTCTAGGTGGATCCCTGACCCCGAGCTCTCGGTCAGAGTCGGTGTTGACTGTATTCGGTCAGTCGAGGTTTCCTTCAACGATCATCCAGCGAACGTCCCGGGCAGCTTGCTACAGCTGGTGGAGCTGAAGGAACTGGGGCTAAAGGTGTCGATACCGGAACGTTGTACATCTTCGTGATCGAACTAGTATCAGTATCTTTACCCTTACTGGTCTAATATCGCGTAGCCGAAATCTTTCTTGCACAAGTTCATAGTATATTCGCACTTTTTACAGGTCAAGGGGCGTTTACCTGGCTATTGTCTCAAATTCAGGACGTCTTTCGAATATGTGACGCATGGGAATCCTCTGGCCCTACAATTGGAACGAAAGATACGACGCGCCTCCGTGGGTTCTCAGACTCGAAATGCCATTCATACCAGTTCCGACCTATTGATACTGTGATATGAAGCAGCTCCTCATCAAAAATGACAGAGAATTCTGAAGTACCAATGTATGGAGGTAGAGTAGGGGCGCAATCTCAATCAAGTGAGAAGGGGGAGTTAACAAAACTATCAACGTTCGAGGATCTGGATGACCATAGAGCTATCATTCCTATAACACCACGACACCTTTTTGTTTCAGCCGGTCCAGCACCATCTGAAGGGCCAAATTGGGGTCTAACCGTCGTGAGTCCTTCCCCGTTCTCGGTGGCCTGAAACACCTCACGCTCAGACGGAAGGCGCGGTGAGTCAATCCCCTTCGACGTGCTTCCAACAATTCCAATATGCCATCAGCTTGAGAAGCAGAGGATTTTACCAACTCGATGTTTTCGAGGGCGGGGCAAATGTCTCCGCTAGTCAAGGAGCGTATGAATCGTTCTTCCTCCGATGCTTCCATGTTAACGGTATACATGACCCTCAAGGTTTTCAATGAAGGCACCATCGCCAATAAGCGCACCACCGAATCCACACCCCACAACAGTTCCACGGTGAGACGAACCAAAAAGTCGTTACACCCGGAGCGCTCTAGGAAGCGATGGAACGGTGGGATAAATAAGACGGTTGTGCTCGGGGAGGCCGCTTGTTCCGAGCCAAAAATGAATGTGAGGTCAGTCAAGGCAGGTGTGGTGATAGCGTCCAAGGCCCTGCTGACACTCGAAATATCTGGTGCTACATTGCTCCGTGCAAGTGTCCCTATCCAGAACGAAAAATCAAGTTTACGGATATGAGGCCATAGGATAGGTGCGTGAATAGGTGCTTCGGGGATAACTCTGTTTCTGGGGGTGGAGATGCACCTCATTGTACAAGTCGACAACAAGGGGCATAGGTTTGCGAGGGTTACAATGATATGGGCTGCGGGAGGGTCGTTGAAGAAAATGCTCAAAGAAAGGGTGGTTAGATGAGACCATCGGATTGTCGTATTCATCATTATGGTGATGTCGAATTCGATGTGTAGGGAAAGGGTGTGGAGCCGTGGATATCTTGTGAGACGTTGAAAAAAAGTGGCGTTTTGGGAGCTGTCCAGGTTTCTTTTGCTGATCAGAAAGATCGCCTCTAGCAGAGGCGCATCGGCTTCTGCTAGCAGCTCAATAGCCTCTCTACCAACCTCCACAAGGTTCAACGACTTCCATTTCCTAGAAAAGCGCGCAAAAGTTTGGGCAATTTTTGTCAACGAGTCCCCTTCCCCGCATAACGATAGTTCTAGTGGTAGTGCCCCTGATCGTTGCAACCACAACGTCACCCCGTCCGGCGAGCCATTCCCAAGGGGCCGCGTCTCTTTGCGGAACCAAGAGTCGCTCTCGGGTATCCCCACACTTATCGACTTCCAAAGCTGCGGCGTCGAAGTCGCTACTGCATACCACTGACGACACACTCTTGTAAGGGAGAGAGGTGTTATGGTCTTTCTGCAGGGCATGAGATCGACTTCTTGAGGTGGCAAGCAAAGCTGGGAGAAAACCTCGCGCCATAAGTCTTCGGGCATTATTCGAGAAGGGGAAAGAAGAGCGTGATGATGGTCGATGAATGACTTCAGTTCCGCTCTTTGGGCCTGCAGACGTAAGATCTGTTGATCCAGTCTCTTCAATTCCTGGATTGGTTCCAAAAGGATAGATCTGATTTGTTGGCGTTCTTCCTGGGTGGGTGCATAATTTGTACATAAAACATTAGAGAAAGGAGAATGGGACAACATCGTGTTGTAGATGTGAGCTCTACGGCCATGGTTCTGTTCAGTTGCTTGATATCGAGGACATCGGTTCGAACGTACCCTCAGTGTTACTTGGGACGATGATGGGAGTTTCTGAACAGCCTTTAATATTGACCCGCGAGGTTGACGGCGACGCGTTGCCACCGTTCGGCATGACCAACACGAATTTGCAAAGTCTCAATACCACCACTGCAGGTGTATGTAGTATGACATAAAATTGCAAAACGTAGTCCATCACAAATGGTCAGGTATCAGACGTTTTCAGTATAAGGGTATCGAAGTAGACGGTAAATGCAGCAGAATGCGAACAGAAGGACAGATCAAGTGGTCCTGACTCCTGAACGAAAGTACAAAAGGAATAAAACATATGAACAAATGTCCGCAAAACGACCGTTCAATCGTCTATCTCGGAGCCCGATGAGGGTGATTTTTTGGGAACCGAATCCAAGCTCGAAGTCCAAGCCCGCACCTCCCAGTCGACTTTCAACCCCCGTCCCCGTAACGAAGCCAAGGCTGACTGAATATCCTTTCCTTCCGCCCATTTCAACTTCGTCATATGCTCTTTGGAGAAACTGACTTTCAGCGTCGTTAGCCTGGTGCCAGTGCCGTGCGCCGGAACTCGAGCGTTGGCTATCTTGAGGATGCTTTCGGCGTGTTCACGAGAAAAGTCGACCAACTCGAGATTCTCGAGGGCAGGACAGACTGTGACATCCGCGAATAAGCTGAGTAGTCGGCACGGTCTGCATGCTTTGTCCAAATGCGGGTCGTTTCGACGGATGATGGTGAAGGATGTTAAACATGGCAGGATACCGAGCAAGTCCATTAATGAGTCCACATGCCATAAATAGCTAATCGTAAGACGCTCCAAGATTCGATGGCACCCAGAACTCGTCAGAAAGTCGTGTAACGAGGTCATGTCAAAGTCGAGCGGCGTATTGTCGTAGTTGGCCAGCGAGTTGATCCCTTCAACTCTGAGCTGGAAATCCGTCAAGGCAGGTGCTTCGATGGCCACAAAGACCCTATCAATATTCTCCATGACGATGGGCAGGAACTCCCACTCGTCAGAAACAGAGAAGGAGAGATGAAATTTGCGGAGATATGAGAAGGGTACGCGAGATTGAGGTGTGTCATAAAACACCCCTCCACCCATCCAGGGGAATTTGACCACAAACGCGCTAAGCGCTGGGCAAAGACACGCGATGTCTTCGATGATTTCGTGGGGCGGGGGGCACTCAGAGTTGAGAGCCATATGGACGGTGGTCAAGCGTGACCAGTGAGCGGTTGATTTTCCGAAGAGGTCAGCACGGTCTCCCCAGTACTCATCGGTACGGAGATCGTGGACCACCGAGTTTTCGAGGAAACGATGGAGCTGGGAGATGGTCGGAGATGCGTATGCCCATGACGGGTAGCCGAACTGTCGTGGTTGTGGGAATTTGATCAAGTACAACCTCTGGAGCGAAGGGGCGTCGATTGCTATGAGTGTTTCGAACACTTTTCCAGAGACAACCCGAAGCTCCAGAGCGGTCCATCTCGAAGCAGATTGCAGGAGAGTTTTCTTGAATCGCGCTGATAGGTCAACTCCACCCAAGTTCCTCAGCGACAGTCGCAGAGGTGACGAGCCTGACCGAGTCAGCCACAGTTTGACCCCTTCGTCTATGCCCCTGATCAGCTTTTTGTAGACGACAGGATCCCAATTGTAACCCGTAGGAATGTCGGCTACCCTGATGGAACTCCAGAGTTTGGGCATCGAAACCGCTATCGCACGCCACTGGCGGCAAACAGTCGTGAGCAGAAGAGGAGCGTGGCCTGTTGAAGGAGAAATGAAGTCGATGCTAGGTAGACAATGCATGAAGATTTCGCGGCATACGTCTTCAGGTACCCTGCGAAAAGGTGAAAGAAGAGCTGTATGGTCATGAATATATGACCGTATTTGCTCGCATTCCGCGTCTAATTTCGACATTTCTATTTCTAATTCTCGCAGCCTGGCAAGAGGATCGACAAGAATCGCGTTTATCTGGTGTCGTTCGGCATCAGAAGGCGTATAGTTTGTATTGAAAACTTTTGAAAATGGCGATTTCTGGAGCATATTTGGGCGCACGACGCGTCGTCTGCTACAAGAGCAAAATTCCAACAATTTTGAGTATTTTGAGGGCAGAACTGAACGAGTTTGGCGTACCTCGAGCTTGACGTTGTCTGTGACGGTGATGGGAAACTTTTAACAATGAATGACCTCAGTTGACGCGCGTTGTCGCTGTCTCCCACGGTCAGCTCACCCTGTTTGACAACGCCCACCATGACGCTCGACATCCTGATTCTAGGCGCTGGATGGACTGCGACGTTTCTCATACCCCTTTGTGACGCTCGAAACCTGACATACGCTGCTACAACTCGTTCTGGCTCAAATTCCACGATTCCATTCACTTTTGACCCAGAATCCGACGACGTCAAGCCATATCAAGATCTACCAGATGCTCAAACGATTGTCATCACCTTTCCAATCGCTGTGAAAGGTGGTTCCAAGAGACTTGTCAAGTTGTACAAGGAAACCAGGAAGGATAGCGGGCTGAACCCAAACTTTATTCAGCTGGGTTCAACGTCAATCTGGGGTGTCAGTATGGCTGTTTTCTTTTGTCAATTCTGCCTTTTTTACCTTATCGTTTCTGCCAGGAATCCGGTCGTCGAAATGCGAACCCAACAAGGCCGGCTGTTCATGAATGGTTTGACCGACATAGTCCCAAGAATCTCAATGCACGAGGGGAAGAGGAGGAGGAGCTGCTTTCCTTGTCGCCAGGAATACCAACGGCTGTGCTCAATCTGGCTGGGCTCTGGGGTGGACAGAGGTCGATGAGAAACTGGGTCGACAAGGTGCTCCCAACCAAGGAAATCACGAAGAACAAGGTAATGTCACTGCGAATTCACTAACCTAAGATTCCTTTATACTTATTTTCTTCTCGAGAAATTTAGGGCAGCCTTCATATGATCCATGGAGACGATATCGCACGAGCAATTATCGCCGTCCACCTCGATTTCTCCAAGTCCGTCGGCCAGCGATGGATCTTGACCGATATGCGAGTTTACGACTGGTGGGATTTGGGATCTGCCTGGAGTGGCGACACAAATGGTCCTCAGGCCGCATGGGTGCGAGAGCTGATGCGGGAAGAGGGTGTACGTGGGCTTCCTAGAGTTCCGGAACAGCTGGGAAGAGCACTGGACTCTCGAGAATTCTGGGAGATTTACGGTATTTCGCCGTTGAGAAGGCTGGATTGAGGTATACCGTGGACTCCTCCTTACAGCTCTACGATTCGATACTGATAGGATTGAATAACAGTCCGGCGCGCGGAATGTTCGGCTTCCGCTCAAAGAAATCCTAAGGACAATGCAACTATCGCACAGAGAAAGAAAACCTCAAGACAGAATGTACAACAGAATCCGAGCCTTACTTGTACTTGTAACGTGTAGGAAATGACCCGGTTGTGTAAGTATCGGGACCTATCCTATCGCGGCCATCCGCAGACTGGTTTGAGGCAGCTTGCCCTTCGGTCCAGTTCAATTGGTTTGCGATTCTAGTGTTCAGATCCCCTTTCAGCGGTGATCTATACACTTCCTCAAGGCTGCTGGCAGATGTTACATCCATCATAGCATTCACCCGCGTATGTTCAGGTAAAGAATAACTCTCGGGTCCCTTTGTCGATGATCTTTTGTATCATCATAAAGTCCGGAAGATTTGCTGGCTCGACCGGCCTCGTAATGTCTTTCATGCCTCTTGAAACCCTTCCTCGGCCTTTCAAACTCTCTTGTGATTGGATTGATGGACCAACAAAGCGAGCGGATATCCAAATATCCCACACCAACCAACCAGGCATCACATAGACTTTGTTCCGACCAGAAAGAATTGATGGATTTGCCGCCAAATGAGGAGCACAACGTTCTTCTAGTAAACACGGTGGGAAAAGTCCACGAATATGACGATTTAGCGACAAACGATTCGGAAGTGGCTGTGTTTATAACTTCATTCTCTTCACCTCCCACTGCGTTCTCTGTTCTCTTTTACTACTCATTTTCTGCCCTGGCCATAGCATTGCTCGTCCTGTATGTTATTTCTACTAATTGAAAGCTCTAGATGATTGAAATCTATTGTTTTCGCCCAGATATTTCCGGCAACCTCCCTCACATCGCTCAGAGTGGCACGCGTCAACACCGTGTATACCTTCATGACTATCCCCCTGGAAAATGGACCACAGCCTCCTCAGGACGAAACTGACAATGCATATTATCGTTCTGCGGCAACATTAGGATCGATTCTGGCATATCCCCATGTTCCGTTGAACATACTTCGTCAGAACGAACGGCTACCCACGGATGCAGAAAGAGCCCGGGAGCGTCAACGCCTCGAACTCGAAAAGGAGGTCCTGGATGATCTCAATGATATTCTGGACGATGGATCCGACGTGAAACGCAGAGATGACATCGAGATTGAACGCGTTAATCTCCTCAAACGAATGCACCACCGCCGAAGCTGGATCGCTCCGGTTCGGAGACTTCCCGTGGAGATTTTGGAGGAAATCTTCTACCGTGTTTGCTGTGCGATGAACCCGTCTGGCTACGCGCTTTTGGTTTCGGGAACTGAAGATGTGCAGGTGTCTGTGGGGCCGGCGTTGAAGTTGGGTTCGGTGTGTTACCGGTGGCGTACGGTCATCCATTCGAGTCCGCGTCTCTGGGACTCGATGTCCATCAATATTTCGGATGTGACGCCCCGGGTCAGAGAGATGGTAGACTTTTATTTAGAGAAGGTAGCTCAACGCCCACTCGAGCGATTGGCCATCGTGGATTCTGAGTGCGGAAAGCTCTCGACAGACGGCCAGGTCGACAACATAATGGAACATCTAGGAGCGCTATTGGATGGGTCCCATGTGCTCATCACTCTGATTAGGCATGCGAATCGGGCCAAAAGACTTCACCTGCGCATCCATCCGGTTGTTTTGGACAGCATTCCTCCTCCACGTCTCAGCTTCCCCAATCTTCTCTCCTTCATTGATCAGTCGGATGCTGATGCGATCCTCCAATACGGCTCATCCCTTTGGGAGTATATTGGGAAGGCCCCCAACCTCAAGTCTGTGCATATCCAGTTCATGTCCTCCATTTACTCGATTGTGCTACCTTTCGCAAGCCTCACCTCTTTCACTGTCGACGACATCTGCATCGAAGCACTACTGGAAATCCTACCGAGGTGCACGGTGCTCCAAAAGCTTCGCGTCAATCATTTGGAGGGATCCATCTACCCACTCGTCTCAAGTGATCGCATCACCGTATCCTCTATCTCCAACTTTCATATCCGAACATGCGCTCCATTGGACGGACTGTGCGGGATCCTCTCTTTCTTGACACTCCCTTCTCTCGCCGAGTTATCCATGGCATCTGAAAACGATTACGATGACAGGGTCTCGGGAGAGAGTCCGCCAGCTTGGACAGTTGCTCTCACAACCATGCTCCAGCGTTCAAGATGTACTCTCCACGCTTTGACCCTCGACATTCCATACACGCCAAATCTCTCGGTATCCACTATCCCGGACCTCCTCCATTTATTCCCAAACCTCTGCTCTCTTGACGTCGGTGTATCCGGGGAGGCACTGTATACTCAGGAATCTCCGAGATTCGCTATCGAGCTTCTCCAGCGACTTATTCCGGATCCTGAGAATCGCAAGAACATCCTCGTGCCGAAGCTAACCAGTTTGATTGTGCGAGAGCCGCTTATGCTGATAAAGAGTCGGACGAAAGAGGTTCTAGACCGTGCCATGGATTCACGGAGTGAGGAGCGCCTCAGGGACTTAGGGCTAGGGGAAGTTGTCAGTTCGTTGGAGTTGGTCTACTTCGAGTTTGTGGATGTGAGTGGTGAACACGCTGATGAAGATGAGCGCTACCCGGAGGAAAACTTAAGGGGGGATATACGCGCTTGGATGGCCGAGTCCGATGTAGATGGGTGTGGCTCTCAGCGCTTGGTCCATGTTGACTTGGACATGGAGGAGGAGGATGGCACGCTCGAAAGTGATCTGGATGAAGAGGAGGGATGAGGGTATCAGTGCTGCTCCGGAGCGCGATATCTTCTGTCTTTTAGCTATCTTCTATCTGTATACATATCCTTGCATCTTGTTTCCCAGGTATTTCGGATTTCTTGGATTTCCCTTTATGTACCACTATCATCGACTCTGCTTTGGAATTGTAGTCTGAGCTTCTTTAATTCACACTGGTACCCTATCTTTGTAGCTCGTATTGAACTCGCAGCTCTAATAACCGCTTTGAATTCGTCTACTGGCGTGAGAGGTTGAGGAGGTGTAAATCTGCATGGCCCCGGCAAACCCCGTCAACTTTCCCACGTGGCTATCATGGCTGCACACGGTTTTTTTCCAGCGTTCCTCAGCCCTACCCTCGCCTTACCAGCATCGACCCCAATCTTCTCTTCTTCGCTGAGCTGTATCAAACTGGAAAATAACTTCTCCTTTGGTTACCGATTCAGTCACCCATCCTTGCTGGCCAGGTATGCAAATCCACACTGCACGCATTTGGGTCGATTTGGTTGAATCAACTTACCAGGTGGCTACCGAAATGGGAATAACCCCGTCTGAGGTAGATCAATCGAGGTCCCAGCGGTTATTGGCCATGGCCGGGACTATTTGTACGGGCGTAGTGTTCTCAGAGCGCCCCGACGTTTCGTTGGACATACTTCGTCATAACACTCCCTTCCCGACTGATACAGAGAACGCGGAAACGTTTCGGGATTTTAAAGACAAACAGAACGCTATGGAAGCACTCGAAGGACGTCTTTCCGATGATAAAATCGACAAGAAGGTGAAGGAGGCCATCGAGGGAGGACGGCTCGACATTCTCGAACAAATGGAGCATCGCCGAAGCTGGATCGCGCCTGTTCGGAGCCTTCCAACGGAGGTTCTGGAAGAGATCTTTTATTGCGCTTGCTGCGGGGATGATCCGTTGGGATACGCATTATGTGTTCGGAGAGTTGAGAATGCGCGCGTACGCATAGGGCCAACGTTGAAGTTAGGATTGGTGTGCTACTGGTGGCGTATGATTGTCCATTCGAGTCCACGTCTTTGGGCTTCGATACTCGTCAATGTCATGAGCGTGACTTCACAGGTCAGGGAGATGGTGGACTTCTATCTGATGAGGTCTGGACATTACCCGCTGCGGCTCGCCATCGTAGACTCGGACCGAGGAGGTTACAAGACATATAGTGAGGTCGGGATCACGATGGGGGATATAGGGACGCTATCCGACGCAAAGTATGTGTTGGAGGCACTCCTGCAAAATATGGACCGAGCCAAGGAAGTTCTTCTAGGGATTCACCCGGCCTTTCTGGTCGCTGTCAGCCTTCCGACCCTTACTTTCCCAAACCTTCGCTCCTTTGTCGACGAGTCAGACGATGGGGATGAGTTAGCTAATTATAGCACGCGACTCTGGTACCTCATTGGATGCGCTCCCAACCTCAAGTCCGTGCATTTTCACTTCGTGTCCCGCACCCACATCACCGTAATGCCCTTCGAAAGCCTCACTTCTATCACCCTTGACTACGTCAAAGCTCATATGCTTTTGGAAGTGCTTTCAAGATGCACGACTCTTCGGAAACTTCATATAAACCACCTGGTCAGAGGCATTGACCCATCATTCTCCGCCGACCATCGCATAACCGTTTCTTGCATGAACCAGCTTCACATCCAAATGGGATCAATCAACACTCTTGATGTTGTTTTTCCTGTCCTCTCTCTCCCTTCACTCACTACATTATCCATCGTTGCCCTCAACGACAGCGAAGATGATACCCTCCAACTAGTAGCCAGTGGCGAATCCTTTACTCCTGGGCCCACTCATTTGCCGGCTTGGGCAGGTGCCCTTGCTACGATGCTTGAGCATTCGAGTTGCAAGCTCCGACACCTGGCATTCGAGGTCTCATACCCGTCAAATATATCGGTTTCCACCCTACCGGACCTCCTGCCGTCGTTCCCATACCTTCAGACCTTTTACTTCAGCATCTCTGGAGAAGCCCTCCACAACCAAGAGAGGCCACGGTTCATGAACGCGCTTCTTGCACGAATCATTCCTGACGTCGTCAATCCCAATAACATTCTCGTACCCCGTCTCTCCACGTTGATTGCCCGCGAGCCGCTTCCGTCCATGGACAAGATATCTTCAGAGGGCATCGTTCATGCAATAAAATCGCGAAGCAAAGAGAGTCTCGAGATTGCTGGAGTGCACCATCTAATGAGTCCCCTTGAGCTTGTGCTTCTAGAGTTTGAAGATCATGGTGGGGAGATGGAACAAGACGCACGGGTCAGACCAACGGAGTACCCGAAGGTGCATTGGAGGGCGTGGGTCACGGGAAAGGAGTTCATGGGAAGTAGGGGAGGAATGGCGAGCTTGGGCGAGGATGTTGAATAGTAATACTTATGTCTCTCCCTGCTTGTAAATTCCGCACATTACTTCCCGGAAGCGGTGTATTTCCGTTAGATTTCGCCAACTTCTTGAATATCTAGTATGTTACTACTTCGGCTCCGCAGGACTCATAGTACTACTATCTGATTGGATCAATATTAAATGCCTTCTTGGATCTTACGTGCTCCTTGTCAGAAGACAGTCAAGTTCCAGGCCATACTGGGGCGTTGATTATAATGTCCTTATTCCACTTTCTCGGCAAATCCCGAAGCGATGTGAAAAGGTTCGCGAGGGTGCAAGAAGACGCAAACTGTGAGTACGTTTGAATAGCACGGTCCTCAAATTGTTACATGCAATGAACACTTCAAATGGCCCGTGAGTACCATCCAATTCATAACTTTAAGAGAAATGACGAAGGCCCAAGCTCGGTGACAAGACCCTCATCAACACAAATAGTTTGATCCTCCTTCACCTCTCCTTCTAGCAGGTGCTTCCGGAGCGTGGTTTCAACCTCCAATATACCCTCAAACCTCGATTTGTGCGATTCGCCCCGGCGAGATACCCATGTACCCCATATCTTCTCCATCTTGACCAGTGCCAGTCGGAGACGCTCCATATACTTGAGTAGATCCCGGGCACGGCTGGCTCCTGGAAGCATGTGCTGGATGGCGGAGCACAAGTAGACTTTGTAGTGCTTTCAATCAGTCCCAGAGCCAGTATGCGAGGGGGCTGGTGCGGACGTACTGCAGTAGTGTATATCATCGGCGGAGAAGTCGTTGACGGCTTGTAGAAAGGAATATGCGGCCTTTTGGTAGCCTTTCATGATCTCCAAGGGAGTACAATGATTGTGATCGTCTATCCGTTTTGCTGCGCAGTAGGCCTGGGCACTATATTTCGACAATCGGTTAAAGGAGACAGTAAGGTTGGAGTTGGCTTCTTACGCGTAAGCATGCCCACGGACATGATAATAGAAGGCGGCTGTGAAAGCAGGGCTTTCGTCGTGCGATGGGAGTGGTTCGTAATCGCAAACATTGTTGATCAAGGCTTCGCATTCAGCCTCGGTCTCGTCCAGGAGCTTCTCACGTTTACTCCTGCTCGTTTCTGAAACGTATCGCTGTAGAACGTAGAGATGATTATATGGCCGACGGTGAACGGAACCAGAGACTCACGTTGAGTAAGGCATCAATATAGAGCCGTTGTACTCCTCGTAAGAACGAATCTTCGAGTACACGTATAGATTCGTGATGCATGAGATGTCCCCATACTCTTTGCCCTTTCTCGATAGCACCCAAAGCTCGATTCAGATAGGTTGCCTCGGAGTGAAAGTTGTCGTCCAAGAAAGACCCGTCCAAAAATCCCCGGAGCACCCAATAGCTATTTTGAACGTTGTCAAGACATTGGATTCGAATGGGACGGGGTCGGCTTTACCAGATGATAGTGCTCAACGCGGGTCGAAGTTGCTCCCAACCTTCCGTGCTCAAGCGAAATTCCGCCTCCTCTAGCATATCATTGAGACCCAGATCCCGCCAGTGCCAAATCCTTCGAGATCTCATTTCATATTCCGCTATAATCATCCCGGTAAATCGCGTTTTTTCTCCGCAACAAAGAAACCTCAGCCTTACCCTGGCGTTCGAACTGCTCAAGCCACTGGCAGGGGTCTTCTGGCTCAAAAGCTCGTGAGTCGGTCAGGATCGCGTTCGTCAAGGTTCGTAAGACCTGAGTTCTGAAAAACGGGACTCCCTCCTCCGACATGACAGGAACCATTTCCAAATTTGCTCGCTCGAAGTCATCGTATGCCTTCGCTATAATCCATGCCTGTGGCGCCCAGAGTCCCAGTCAACAAAAGGCTGGTCAAAAAATGATGAGGAAGGACTCACACTGCTTTCAAAATTCCCCTCGTTCTCTAGCTCAGGCATCATACCCCTCGCAACTATCCATGGCATAGCAAGAGCACCGGAGCCATTTCCTTCTATCTGGCTGCAAGCAAGGTAACGACTGTCGTGCCATACTTTCAATGCGCACTGGAGGTTGACTTCGTAGATTTTCTTGTCGAGAGTTTCATCTGGGGCCATTATGTTGTCCTTGGGAAGGTATTTGAGCGCGTTTTGCCATGCGGTGATGCTGTCCCAGGGTTCCTTCAAATACTAGATGGAAGATCCATGACTTGGTCAACCTCAGAGAGAGCCTGAAAGCACTTACGTCTTTCGCTATGCCCAGTCTCGCCCAAGCCTTCGGGTAATCAGGACTCAAAATTGTTGCCTTGTCAATGAGCAGCGTCGAAGGTAGATTATGCCGAAGCTGAGCACCGGAACCGGGAATGATGCTGCGGAAGCATACCTGAATCGCGTCCGTGGCGGCGCCTTGATATCTAGGAAATTCTTCAGTCAGTCTTTGAATATGCCACTCGAAGGACTTTGAGTTGAGCTCACTGTCTTGATACTGCTCTGCATGCGGAGCGGTTGGTGTAGATGATAGCGTTCAAATCGTCATCATCGACTTTGAGAGATAGAGCTTCTGTGAACTTGCGACACGCCGCAAGGGATTTCCTGTTCTCCAAGAGCGTGGAACCTTCATTGATCAGTCTTTCGACGCGTTGTCGGCTTCTGTGATTCTGGTTCTTCTTGTGGGCCTTGGGCATTGAGGAAGGGTTTGTGAGGAGTGAGGGAATAGTAGCCGTGATGTTGCCACGCGTGAGTGATTCGCGGAGTTCAACTTGAGAACCCCCACGCTCACACTTATGTTGATAACCACATACGGCAAGTATGAGCCGTCAGAGGGTTCTCTTGAGGAATCTGAGGTCCGTCATATGAGGTTCCATTCCACGACACTGATTTTACGCTGAAGTTCAGAAAACCAATCTCTGGTGTGTTGTCCCTACAGATGAGATTATAAAAGCATTCTAAAAGATAAAAACAAGATACAGAGCACACATAGAGACACAGAACTGGGATAGAACACTCTTTTCGGGTCCTCCCACATATGAAACCGATATGGCTAATGAACCCTTCGATGGCCGATTGACGAGCCTGTAGCTCAAAGTGCCTTGATTAAGCCTTGCTAGATGTCTTGAAGTCAACTTTGGATGCTCTGCAGAAGCTAGGCGCAAAATAGCCGGTGCATAATTTGAGGGGATTTGGGCAGGCTGGAGCCTGAGGGTGTTCCGGAACGTCGATCGCCTGCGAAGCCACGACTTGTGTTCTTGTGGTTTTACCTCCCAGCACAGAACTCGACAATGATACGACGAAGAGGAAATGGGCTTGTTGTGTTTCGTGTAAGAAAGTCGGACATGTGGAAGATGTAGCGGAGAGTGTGCTGGTCAAGCTCGTGGGGAAATTTCAGGAGACCGTTCTTGTTGTTCCTGTTGTGATCCGAAAGGGAGAAGGCTGTCTTCGATGAGTCCACTTCCAGCGAAAGAATCTATATTCCAAGTTCCACTAAGCTCTAGATGTTGAGGTATGTGAGTTTTGCATTGGTTTGAATTAGACTGAACTGGTATCTGCGTCTGTCATTCTCCTCTGGTATCCGTATCAAGAGAGACTGCTAGCCTGTAGTCCGGATATTCGAGCAACGATAGAGAGACGTTATAGTCAAACAATGAGCAGACTGAGACCTGTGGTGTTGGCATGGCGGACAACGAGCAAACATGCTTTGTCAGCGTCACCTCGGGTACAGCACTGCGAAAGACGGCTCGAATATTAATTGAGAAAGTCAAGACAGCTACGGTAAAGCATACAAGATATGTATCAACAATTAGACAATATACAAGAGAAAGTACTGTGTGCATCAAAAAAGTCTGCAAAGACCGATTTGTAGAGTAACAGGTGGAAGCCTCTACCACCGCCCACGACCACGGCGATACCCCCCACCCGATCCAGAACCATAACTCGAGTGCCCCGACCTTCCATAGTTGCTATTGTTGGCCTTGCTGTACGAATAACCCGACGACGATGACGACGACGACTTGTATTTCTTCGCCGGAGCTGACGTCGTCGATGAGTCCGGCTTGCGCTTCCTTTGAGTAGAGGAAGGAGCCATATCCAACGCAGTAGCAACAGCCTCGTCTCGTTGGTACTCGCACTTGCGGCACTCTTCGTCAAAGGCCAAAAGAAGTGCCAGAAAACTGACATCCTAGATCCAAAGGCAATACGATGGGCTCAAACACCAAAGGGGAAACAGACGAGGAGATCGACTCACCGACAAACTCCCGAACAAGGGATGCGACGTCGACCATTTATTCGCAGTCAACCTGGGGGACGTGACGCCAAAGGCCATCCTCGCCAACAGCCTGGGATCGTCTCTCTCCGGACACGCCCTCATTATCGCCTGGATCTTGGCCGGATCCGGTGTAACTGACAGTCCGGTGTTTCGAGTAAACGGAACCGCTTTTCCTGTCTGGCAGAAGGTACACTGGCCGCACCGGTTGTCAGGTACAACGTCGGCATCGCCGAAGTAGCGGGCAAGATGGACGGCGAGACCTACATACAGAGAGAAGGTCAGCTCAAACATCAAGTGGCTTGACAAAGACAACCGACATTCGTTCGCTGTGGCGAAAGCAAGCACTTGGTTGATCTTTTCCACAGCTTCCGTCTCGCGGTCAAGCATCCGAGTGTACATCTTCTCGGCAAGCTCCATTATTTGGTCAAGCTCTTGCGGTAACGGCGTCTCCGAGACGAGGTATCTCTGAAAAACAGGATTCGGTGAGATGCCAGGCGACGCGGGCGAGAGGAACAGTTCACTCACAGCGCGAACTTGAGATGGCTTGGTCGTGATATACCCATCCATCTCCCAACCCATAATTTTCTTCGTTAGATCAACCCGGTCCATTTTGGCCTTCTCAGCGGTATCAACGACATCAACCTGGTCACAAGTAATCAGCATAACCGATCCTGCGGCGCTACAGAAAAATTAGAGCTACTCACAGTACACTTGGTTCCCCAATGTTTCCGAATCTCGCTCGCAGCTTTGGTTTTGTCAGCCATGACCTTCGCCCATCCATCGGGCGTCTTCTGGCTGATAGTGTAGACAGAGTAGAACGGCGTCACCGCTCGAATATGTCCGTAATCAAGCTCGAGTTGAGCATATAGCAAGTTGAGCACGTTAGACTGCACCAGATGAACTGGTCAGTAATCACTGTAGATACGGGGAAGAAGCCACATACCCGAATGTCATACCTAAAGCACCGGAACATTGGCGTTCAGCATCGAGAAGGGAACAGAGATAGGAACGCGAGAAACTTACAGTTTTCCTTGGTTATAGAGGTTAAAAGCGATGGACTTGTCGGCGGCGGGCTTCTCCCCTGCAACCTCCTTCAACCAAAACTGTAGAAGTAGTCTTGCACGTCAATATTTTTCATGACTACGGACCCCAAGAAGCTGACTGGCCTCAAGATCCTTTTTGGCACAAGTATCCCCTCGAGCGAAGCCCTCCAAGATGGGTACTTCACAACGAAGCTTCAGCTAACTAGGGGGGAATGGCATCGCAATAACACACTTACAGTCGTGTTGAGAGAGAAACATCAGACACGTAGACGGTTTCCCATCTCGACCAGCTCTTCCAACTTCCTGAGAGTAGTTTTCGAGCGTCTTCGGCATGTGCAAGTGGATGACCTGACGGATGTTGGCTGCGCTCTCGTCAATACTGAACATAATCCTCATGGTGAAACGAGACACGCACCTTTGTCAATACCCATCCCGAAAGCAATGGTTGCAATGACAATGTCCTTCTCGGAGTCCATAAAGTCTTGTTGGGCTTTGTCGCGCGTCTCTTGAGGGAGACCAGCGTGATATATCTTGCTATCAAGACCGTAAGGCTTGAGCTGGTTGCAGACCTCCTCGGTATGCTTCTGCTGCGTCACATAGATGATCGCAGGGCCAGTACGTTCGTTGAGCATCGGAACGATACGGCGGATCTTGTCTCCAAGAGAGGCAGCTTCCTCAATTTTGAAGGAGAGACTGGTAAAGCAAGGCCGTTCAATAACATTTATTCGCCGCAGGGGAGAGAGGGAGACATACTTGGGCCGGAAGACAGGCGTGCGGAAGACACCTTTGATTTTGTGAATGAGGAAAGATTCACAGATGTCCTTGATGACATCAGGTGTAGCGGTTGCAGTCAAGCAAAGAACGCGTTCGACGTCCATCTCTTCCGCGAAACGAGCGATTTTGAGGTACTCCGGGCGGAAGCTTGCACCCCACTATTCAAAGACTATGTTGAGAGAAATGAATGCAGACGACATATCGGACTTACCATTGAGATACAGTGCGACTCATCGACAGCAAGAAGGGAGATTTTGACGCGTTGTAGCATGCCTACGAACCCCTCGTTGTTGAGCCTGTGAGAAGGCGTGAGTGTTCAGCAAACTCTTGAGGTATCGAAGCAAAACGCACCTTTCAGGAGCAACATACAGAAGCTTCACCGTCCCGTTCAAGACCTGAGCTTTGATACGCTGAGAATCTTCGATACCGATTTGGCTGTGAAGGGCTTCTGCTTTGATACCCCGTAATTGTAAATTTTCGACTTGATCTTTCATGAGCGCAATCAAAGGTGTTATAACTAGAGTGAGACCCTAGTATGTCCGTTAATCAAAGCAAATATTCGAACAGAAGACGACAGACCTCTAGGCACAACGCTGGTACTTGGAAGGTGAGACTTTTTCCACCTGCGACACCCCATTAAGACGATTTGCTGAAGCTCAAAAAACAACACTACGCACCTCCGGTAGGGAATACTACCAGAGCATTCTCATTATCAACCAACAACCGTTCTATGACCTGAAAACGACCGTCAGCACAAGTTCTTTCCCTATTTCTGCAACCTTACCGCTTCTTGGGCCAATCGAAACGACTGAAAACCAAAGATCTCCTTCAAAACTTGTTGGGCACGATCCATTATGGGCTTTGAAGATAGTTTAGGGAGTATTACATGCAAAGATAGACTTTTATCGTAGTTTTATGAAGAAGAACGCGTTGGTTGGGGTTGGAAGGATACGGTTCAGAGGAGACCAGTCTGTGACAGTTTCGTGACTCTACGCGTCAGGGAGATTGGAAATCTTGGTCGGCACTGATTCGGCATTGCGTGATCTTTATCTTATCAGATAAGAGGCAGAATCGCGCTTGGTAAGCCGCGGAAATCCTGTCCGCGTCAGACTCATAGGCCGGCAATTTTCTCCAAGCTTTCTCCCTTCCCCGCTATTCGAGTTGGTTGTTTAGGTCGTCGAGGTCGACCGAATCTGCGACCATGAATTTTCTGGGGCAGAGCCTCAGCCTACGGGCAACGTCTAGACACCTATGTCAACGACGAAGACTGTTTGCTTCATTCGAAGGAACGTGTCGTGCGATGTCATCCTCAATCATAATGTCTTCCCATCCGAGAACCTTCTCGTCCTCGAGAGCGTTCTTTGCGCGTCCAACATCGATATTGGGACATCCTAGATGGATAAACTCGAGGTCGAAGCCAGGTGAAGAGGACGAGACGGAGAAAGCCGCGAAGGAAGAGTCGGGGGAGGAGGATGCTAAACTGTCAGAGAGCTCGGAGGATGAAGGTTCATCGTTCTCGTCGGGCTCCTCCTCGTCGTCATCGTCGAGCAGTGGCGAGAGCGGTAATAGCGGTAACAGCGGTAACGACAGCGGCAAAAAGTCACCACCACCACCACCCTCCTCATCTTCCGGCAATAATTCCTCTCCTCCGTCAGGCACGATAGCGAAGCAATCTGTACCGGAAATCTACCCTCAGGTTCTTGCTCTACCCATTGCTCGTCGTCCTCTCTTCCCCGGTTTCTACAAGGCAGTGGTCGTTCGGAATCCTCAGGTCGTGGCTGCAATCAAGGACATGATGAAACGCGGTCAGCCATATCTCGGTGCCTTCCTACTCAAGGATGAGGATACGGACAGCGACGTTATCACGGACATAAACTCGGTTCATCCTGTTGGTGTCTTTGCCCAGATTACGAGTGTCTTCGCGGCGCAAGGGCATGAGGATAAAGAAGAAGGGCTGACGGCCGTGCTCTACCCGCACCGAAGGATCAGAATAACGGACTTGGTCAAAGCTGGAGGACAGGCAGAACCAGAGCCCCATGCTGCCGACGAACCGCAGACCGTTACACCTCCTCCCTCACCACCACCTTCAGATGTGGTCAAGTCGACCGGTACGCAGAAATTCACCACACCTTGTGGTACCTCGTACTAACTCATTGATAGGTCCAGTTCAAACTTCGTTCTTGCACGACCACCAGGTCTCTATTGCCAATGTGGAGAATCTACAGACGCACCCCTATAACAAGGACGACCAGTACATCCGCGCGTTCATGTCCGAGATCGTCTCCGTATTCAAGGATATCGCGCAGCTCAATCCCCTCTTCCGAGATCAAATCACCAACTTTTCCATCAACCAGGTTGCCACAAACGTCTTTGACGAGCCCGACAAACTCGCCGACTTTGCTGCAGCCGTCTCTACCGGTGCCGTCACGGAGCTCCAGGACGTTTTGGAGGCATTGCACGTCGACGATCGTCTCCGAAAAGCCTTGTTAGTTCTCAAGAAGGAACTTATCAACGCTCAGCTCCAGAGCAAGCTGTCGCGTGACGTTGACTCCAAGATTGCCAAACGCCAACGAGAGTACTACCTCATGGAGCAGCTCAAGGGGATTAAGAAGGAATTGGGGATGGAATCCGACGGAAAGGATAAGCTCATCGAGAAATTCAGAGAGCGAGCCACGCAGTTGAAGATGCCTGAGGCGGTTCGGAAGGTGTTTGACGAGGAGCTGAACAAGCTTGCTGGGTTGGAACCAGCTGCGAGCGAGGCGAACGTTACGCGAAACTACCTCGAATGGCTTACCCAGATTCCCTGGGGACAGCACTCGACGGAGAACTACAACATCCAGCATGCCCAGACGGTTCTAGACGAGGATCACTACGGATTGAAGGACGTGAAGGATAGGATTCTTGAGTTCTTGGCTGTGGGCAAGTTGAGGGGATCGGTACAAGGGAAGATTATCTGTCTCGCTGGGCCGCCCGGTGTTGGGAAGACTAGTATTGGAAAGAGTATCTCGAGGGCCTTGAATCGCCAGTTCTTCAGGTTCTCGGTCGGAGGACTTACCGATGTCGCGGAAATCAAAGGACACAGACGAACATATGTTGGGTGCGTAAGCTGATCTTCTGAGTCAAAAAACGTTGCTCATTTTCCCCTAGTGCTCTGCCCGGCAAGATCATCCAGGCGCTCAAGAGAGTCGGTACCGAGAACCCTCTCGTTCTCATTGACGAAGTCGACAAGATTGGTCGCGGACATAATGGCGATCCTTCGAGTGCGCTCCTCGAAATGCTGGACCCGGAACAGAACAACAGCTTCTTGGATCATTAGTACGTATACCAGGTACATTCCGCCTTCACTGTACGCTGACGCTTTCACAGCATGGACGTTCCTGTGGATCTTTCGCGTGTCCTGTTTGTCTGCACTGCAAACAACCTTTCCACGATCCCCGCTCCTCTTCTCGACCGAATGGAGGTTCTTGAAGTCAGTGGATATGTTTCTGAGGAGAAAGCGGTCATTGCAGACAAGTACCTCGGACCTCAAGCTAAGGAAGCGTCAGGACTGAAAGATGCCGACGTTCATCTCCAACCAGATACAGTCGACATGCTTATCAAGTACTACTGCCGGGAGAGTGGTGTTAGAAATCTGAAGAAGCACATCGAGAAGGTACACCTGCTTCTGTCACCATATCACACGTGGCACCATTTTGCTGATTAACTCCCGATGCGTCGCCTTTAGATCTATCGCAAGGCTGCATTGAAGGTGGTACAAGACCTTGGAGAAGAGACATTGCCGGAGCCAGCTGACAAGGAAGCCTCCGTTGATGCCGTGCCTGCGAAAGAAGAAGCTACCACCACCACGGTCGAATCCCAAACTCCACCTCCTAATGATCCGACTGTCGCCTCATCCCCATCCTCTAGCGCGCAAGAGGGAGAAGCCTCATCATCATCGGGAGCAGCATCAGAAACGTCTAAAACCACCGTTACGACCCAAGAGCGCAAACCGATGACCATCCCTTCCACGGTTCATGTGAGGATCACTCCCGACAACTTGAAAGACTACGTCGGCCCGCCTGTATACCAAAAAGATCGCATGTACACGCATACTCCGCCGCCTGGCGTTAGTACTGGATTGGGATACCTCGGAAATGGGAGTGGTTCAGTTATGCCTGTTGAAGCGATGGTACGATATCTCGGAGTTTTGTCTTTTCCTTCAGGGTTGATTAACTGACGTTAAAACCTATTTCCCACCCATAGTGCATGCCTGGAAAGGGTAACCTTCAGCTGACGGGTAAGCTCGGTGAGGTCATTCGGGAGTCTGCCCAGATTGGTTTAAGCTGGGTGAAGGCGCATGCTTTCGAGTTGGGGATTACGAGTGCAGAGGACGAGCAGTTCCTGACCAATAAGGATGTGCATGTGCATATGCCCGAGGGTAGTATTGGAAAAGAGGGACCTAGTGCAGGGACGGCGCTGCTGTCTGCATTTGTGAGCTTGTTCACGAAGACGAGGATCAACCCTGATATCGGTGAGTGGCGCTCGCTGTCTTGTTTTAGCTTCGGTTTTGCTTATCAGCTATTCGTTTCCTAAGCTATGACTGGGGAGATATCACTCGTGGGGCAGGTCCTTCCTGTTGGGGGTTTGAAGGAGAAGATTCTTGCTGCGCACAGGGCGGGTATCAAGACGATATTGGCACCTGCCGCTAATCGCGCTGATATTGAGGAGAACGTACCCGAGAGCGTCAAGACGGGGATCAGGTTCGTGTACGTGGAGGATGTTAGAGAGGTCTTGCATGAGGTCTTCAAAGGAGAGAAGATTGCTGAGCGATGGAAGGAGACCCTGTCGATATGAGTTGCTGGGAATTGGGACTCTCATTTATTCGTACATTCGGCTCAATACCTATAGATCCGCTATTACGCGTATTTCCTCTCCTTCTTTTGCACTCTCAAAGCCTGTATTATATTAGCAGTATCTTGCTCTCTAGTCTTTGCAATCTTCAAATAATCCTGCTCACTCATTCGTTCAAAACTTTGGAAGCGCAACTGGATACGTTAGCACCCGGTTTTGTACGGCCCGACCGTATTACATAACTTTCTAACAGTTCGCGCACGGTCCCTTGCGGTCTTGAACTTGAACTTGATTGAAGGTCTTGTTCTCAAACATTCATCTTCCCATCAATGTTCAACCATCTCTGCTTTGCTCCTCACCCCGTTTTGCCGAACACTTGAACTTTCTTTGAAGTATTGTTTATGGAGTCTGACTTGCACCGTGTGGCAGTCAGGCGGTTTGGCCGAGGATATTCTTTTGCCTTGGCAATTCTCTTGAACTTCAAGGTTCAAGGTTCAAGGTTCGATACAAGTTCGATACCTCCCTTTTCTTTGGTTCATCAACGTAAAGGCTCTGCCACCACGCCAATCCAGTTGTAACAAACGTTTAATTGGCTTATTTCGCCGGTTAACCGAATACTTGCCTCGAATACCTCGTGTACATACGCGGTACTCAACGTCGACAGGCTGGAACAAGAGAGATGTGAAGACGGCTCTAAGCTCCGGTCTGGAGGAGTACAGTTCGACAATCCTCAGAAGTTATTCACGAGTAAGTTGCCATCTATGCCATCTCAAATGAGAAATCAGTGACAGAATCGATCAGGACTGACCGTCGTCAACTGTCGCTATGGGGCATGGCCATATCATGCCAGTACTGCAGGAACACAAGCATTGCTTCCGCATATCGAGGTATCCGCGGAGGATCACGACTCGCAACTCTCCTGGCACGACATGGTCCTCGTGATCTGAACTAACCAGGACTGGTTTCATGCACGAAAGCACCGTAGAGCTCTGTTGACTTCACAAGGCGTGATAACGGCTCTCGGACTCGCTTCATCGATGACTACAGTCGCGGTATCCTCGGACGATGGCAAACGTTGGCAACTTGTGGATGTCTACGTACCAGAACGGACGATTCGGCGCTCCTGGGAGAGAACAATTCAGGTACAGACACGTCTGGTGGTCTCCAAGAATGCCTCGCCTTATCCTGCCGGCGGCGCCTCCCGCGAAACGTTCGATCAGGCTTGGGCAGGCCTGGCAAAGGCCCCGCATGTACTGATAATGCAGGGGGGCAGCGGTCTGTTGACCCTACAGGTCATCTTTTCTGAATGCAAAGGGTCTTGGCCCTGGGGTAATGTCTGTCGTTCTGGGTTGAAGTATCGCGCCACAACTGACAGTGCACTGATAGAAGATGGAACCAATTGGAGTAGGCCGATATAAGATCGTGACACCTAGTGTTGTGGGCGACATGGGTAGCGGTTATATGCAGGCGCTGGTTGCATGTTTTGGTCAGTGTTTCGTGTACTGAATTGATTTCCAATTCTAATGCTCATACGTGAGCTCTTTTACTCTTTCCGGTTAACAGGACCGCATCTGTCGAACTTCTGTAAATTTGTCATCTTACTTGCAGTTTGCCAGCGTCCAATATCTAATAAGCGCTAAACGCTCTGGGTTATCTCTAGCAACCATTGCCCCGTTGTGCGACTCCTCCGCCAGGAACATTACCAAGGCGGTTCCGACTACATTGCAGTGTTAAACACCGCTCTGAATGCGCCTCCAGGCGTATTCCCTGTTCGAATTGGCCCTTCAGTGCTCTACTGAATGCAGAAGGGGACCCCAACTGTTCGGAAAGCGGCACGAAACCACTACATAGACACGAACTTTCGCAGGCAGCTCACCGGTCCCGCCGACGTTGAATCCAGGGACGACGCTTACTGAGAATGATGTCTTGTCACTTGCCGGCGGGAATGCAGGGGTACTTTGAACCCCAGTTTCTTGTAGCTCTAACTCATTCAAGATGCCTGGTTTCCAACAGAGCTTCCAAATGTTCGGATTCTCCCGTTCCCATTCAATCTGAAGAGACCTTGTGTCCAATGTTCAAACTCGTCAGCGAGTGGTCCCTGGATGTTTTATGAAAAACATCGGCCAAAGCTCCCGGCGGTTGCGCCACCTCTCGTCCATCCCTGTGATTCTGGACTGTTGGCGTGGAAAGCAGCTGGGGCATCAACTCGATCACGAACCGTCCCTCACTCATTTATTCGCGTATGAATGCTCACTGACGCACGGGAAAGGCTATGAGCCTAGCGCCTAGCCCTCACAAGGCGGGAGCGAATTTTTAGGCAATGAAACGCGTGAGCCTCTCGGCATCCACGAGCGCTCCACCACCTCTTCGTGGCGCAGCAGTGCTTGAAGATATATGGGATTATTTGCCTTTTCTTACTCGGTGTGCTCGAAGAATAGTGTAAATGAAGGGAGATTGCCCGGTCATCTCGAGCAGTGATGGGTATAGAACCTCCAAATAGTAATCTACCCGTGGACCATATCATCGGGACAGATCCTGATAGACCCAATAGATAAACGTGAGGGGTAAGAAATCCCCACAACTGCTCAGCGCCGCATCACATCAATTGTCCCTCGTTCGCGCCTTAGGACGAACCGGCTCACTTCATAGAGTTTCCCGTACCCTGGTCAGATCGGCCGCTTTGCACAACTTTGGAAGATACTCTCTGTTTTGGGCTGGGGGATTTGCACTCTGGGTTGTTCGAGGTTGCTGGTGGGTATCTCCGTATCAACAGAGAGCAACCGCTGGCAACTTGATATTCATAGTAGTCCCCAAGCAGAGTACGCAAGTTCCTTCGTGGTCTCCCCATGTTATTCGATCCAGTCACCAGATTTCCTAGAATTTAGGAACCCACAATCTTCTTTGGGTCCTATGACCAAAACTGACTTGCCTACCCGCAGAATGAAGAGAATATTCTATTGTTTACAATAATCCTCCGACGGACATGGCAAGGAGGTCGTGCGCGGAACCTACTCAGCAGTTGGAAGGTACGCATCATCAATCATTCTCTGTGGACCGTCCATCTTAACAAAATGTCCAGAGTAAACACTGCAGCGGCTGGGTACATAAAACAATGGCAGTTCACGTTGAGTTGCGCTCAACTCTTGAATTATAATAAGATCAACGTTCGGTCCGGTGTTCCTGCTGGCAATGTATAGCATAACGTTGACCCCCCAGTTGCAGTGTCAAGATTGGCGACGTACATAGTATGTTCATCCCTCCTTCAGGTCGGACCAAGCAACCGAAGAGAGACTCCGACTCGGTCATTTTGGGGCGTTAGTCGATTTTGTCTATTACGCTTTCCACAAACGGGATAGTCCAGGAGGTTCTGTGTGTCGGCGGGCCAAGCAATATATCCACATCGCGGCCATATCCAACTAACTGTTCTGCCCGTATGGGTGCCATCAACTTTCCGTTGTCTTCGATCCTTGACTAGCGACGAGGAATGGCCGAAAAGCGTTGAAGGAACCCGACATCGAAGCATCCCGGCCCATTTGCCTCTCCCATTGACAGCTGGGATCAATCACTAAACGCTCAAGCTCAAGTCTCGCCACCGAGTACTGCGTACGCATCAGATGCGTTGACTCCCGCCGGCAACACCAATTGAAATACAATGTCGATTTCCAGATATCCTCAGCGTCGAACTCATCGGAGGGTCAAAGGTGCGACGTGCGAAGGCCGAAGCACATCCCAACTGACAGTGATAGTGAGTGTGCTCTTCTATCAGTTCTCGATCCCCACAACTGGTACCACTTCCGGATCCATTCCTGCTCACAGACACGCCTTGTATCACGTTTGAAGCTCTGATAAAGCTCTTTACAAGGTGAACTGAGGAATATTTCAACAGAAACGTGGGGACCTTGATTCGGTACATAGGGCCGAACGACCGGTTTAACCCAAATGTCGCGGGAGATGCCTTACAAGAGTGTCAACACCCACGCTCATCTATCCAATGCCGGGCTGACACTGATCGCGTTCGTTATTGGCTGAAGGCGAAATCAGCTCAACCGTCGACGGGATTCTTGTATTCTGAAATATAACAGAGAAGTTCGTACAGACGTAAAAGTAGAAAACATGGAATTCATAACATTGAGGCCAATTGGTGAGCTGAAGCGCTGGTTTTGGGTAGCTAGTTCGTGGTTAAAGTATACTCTGGCTCTGGAGTCTAATTGACCAAGGAGACACATGTGGGCGTAAGTTGGGGGGCCCCGGGGGCGTTGCTCCAAATCATTTGATTCTTTCCCGAGTAAGCTTCCGACTTGGAATCGGGGACTTCTTACTGTTGAGTTGGAGAGACCCAGGTCAAAAGTTTGATCGACCTCAATGGGCGCTTAGTTTCTTCTTGAGGTCAAGAACCTGCTTAGGATGCGTCACTCAGGAGTCGACACGGAGGGGCGGCTACAAAAATAAACCGGAACTTCCGAAGAGCGCGCCACACTCCGCCACACTCGCAAAGTCCTAGTTGGGACGACAGCCACCTCCGTCACTTGAAACAGCAGGTCTTTTCGATGATACTCAAGGACTCTCTGGTGAACATTAAAGCGACATGGTGAGGGCCTGGGTGAACGGACCCACTGTGGAAGCTTTTCGCTCCCCTAGAAGCTACACCCACGGACAATGATTCTTTATTCCATGGGTCTAACTATCTGGTTCCAGGCTAGAAAGCATCCAGAGCCTTTCTGGTCCCACACCTTCGACTCACAAAATTATGGAACGACTTTTCGAATGTAATTTACAAGGTCCAGATCAGGTAAACACTGGCTGTTCCGATCACGACTCTCGTTGGTAAGGGCAGACTACTACACTCAGACACTCAGAGGGTCTTCAAGCTAAGCTAGGTGGCCTCAAACATGTTTCAAAGAGTACCACCGACACAGCGCGACGCCCTGCTGAGGGCTTTTCTTAGAGTCCCGCTAATGAATGGCGCCTGCAGGACTGTCGAGCAAAGGCGCTGCTTCGGCGTTTCGTCAACTCTTGAGCCACGATCTATCTCGGAGTTTGAATCTCCCACTTTCAATATGACTCGCCAGTACGGCTAAATGTTTGGGATCGGGCCAGCTTGGCTGCGGCACATTGCTATCGTAGCTCTGGGAACTTCAGAGACGATGACAGCATTGCCAGGCTCGCGACTGGGAATGGTTTCAAAAGTTCCGGGGATCTGCCGCTAGCTAAGTAAACCCTCCAAGTAGCCTTCGAGCTGTAAGCCGGACAACAAGATCATAAAGGAGGTCTTCCTAGCGCTGCCAACGGAAACCAATATTCGCTTCCTCGTACTAGGACCGAGCAGCCTGAAACAATTCCCCGGTGGGAACGATCCGCCCTTGATGAACCAGACAGGGCAGAGAACGAGTCCCTTCGTCTGTCGGTAGTCTACGAAGGCGTGCCGATACCTTCTGGGAATAATTCCCTGCTAGCAGGACCTGTTACAAGTAATCGGGCTAGAATCACGTCTTATCGAGAAAGGTGAACAGTGCAAAGCCATATGGCGATAGGCCCTTGACGAAATGTTCCGGTGCCATCGTTGCTCGGGAGACCCGTTGAGTTCATTCGCACCCCCAATAGACTGCCTATGTTATGAGATCTTCATTTCTGACGATGTCGCCGCCCTCGCCACCGAAACTGAGATACTTTAACACGCCTTCAGCCAGCTGCCCAAGTACCACATCATTAGTCACTAGTCATGTTCAGAATATCCTCACACGCTAATGGGGATACCAGCTGAACGAGGACGTACAGCATCCCGACTCGGACATTGTAATTGATTTATCCCTGCAAGCCATTCCCAACGGATAAGCTATAGGATCCGTTCCCTCGTTCCCCCCACGATACATCTCAGGGCCCTGTAGCTCGCCCTCCCAATCTGAACTTGACAATCTCGGGAATCACCTTCGCAGGAACACCTTCGACAACAGCTTTCTTTTCCAAGAATGCCTCAGCCCTACATGTATAGAAGTCAGGTCCAGACAAACCAATCTGATGAGATAATATACCATGAGGACATTGTTCATGTGTCCATTCAACATTGTCGGTGATATCTCTCAAGAGACAACGTGTCAGGTTCTCTTGCTTGGATAGATCATAGAACATGACTCCCACCGACACGAGAGCAGACCGCACCCATACGGAGTCGGCCAAGATCCGCGAAGAAAGTGACTTCCTAAGATTTCACATTAAATCTTCTCTGGGAGCGTGACCCAGTTGAGTTTTCCTATTCGAAGGTTGGTTGACCGACTCGTTCACCTCCATGGTCGGGAGCTATGAAATCCAAAGGCAAATCAGTGATAGGAGATGTGAAAGATGTGCTAAAGCGGCTTAGCCTGCTTCGCGAGCACATTGGACAGTGCGCCCCGCCAGCCCTACGGATCGAAACTAGACACTTCGATCGATGCTGACCTCCTCAGATGAGTACCCATTGCCTGCCTGCAGGTCCGAAGTCGGAGAACGATTCAGGGCTTGATCTTTGTATATGTTGGAGAAGATAACCGGGAGGATAGCGCCGTAGTCCTAAGAAGCACTCAGCATCGATTCCGATAAACATTTGCGAAACGAACTATGGGAAAAGAAGACGCACGAGATGGATTACATGGTAGAAAGGTTGCTTATTCATTAGGCAGATGATTCCGGGCCCACCTTTAACGAAATGAGTAGAGATAATCTCGTAAGATATACTTACCATTTCTTCGAAAAAGCACCAAACCGTTCGGGTGTGCAATGCATTCCGGGACCCCACTCATATGGGCAACACCTCAGTGTCTATTTGTCGTAGAACAGCTTTGATGGTTACCCTCAAGAGAGAGAAGAATCGTGTGGTGATCGATACAATTAATGTTCGTAGTGTGAGTCGAGTAAAGCTACACAGGGACTGGAACCTAAGATTACAAGCAAGCAGGATACTAATAGTATAAGTCAAAAAGTCAAGGGCAGATAAAGATAGAGCACGTAAGGTACAGTTCATTAATTCGTCAGACTGTCATGAGCCTATCCCCGCGAGAACCTTGAAAACTTGGTCCTGCCTTTCCCTGAAAGCCTTCAACGTTGTCATGGCCAAACTGAGACCATTGATCCGATTGACGAACGACACCGCCCGGCCTGCAGGACTTCTTCTCCCTGCTTCCTCCTCTCTTGTTCTCTGTTCGCAACCCACGCCATTCTCCAACATAGACCGAGCCCGGTCCATCCTCGTCGGAGGTAACTCCCCGGTCCCATCGCCCCTCTGGGCGAACTCCAAAGCCGTGCGGGTATCCTCTTCCTCCAGCTCCCTCGCCTCCCTCCCAATCGCCGCGAGCTCCGTCATGAAAGGACGTAGCTCCGGTGGACAATCGTCCAACGCGAGCGTCGTTCCGAGAACTCCAACAATCGTACCGTCAGGCGTAACTGAACTTGTTGCCACATCCAAGATGGCAAATGCGACGGACGCGAAATAGGCACGCGGTGGGTCCTGTTTGAGCATAGCGCGGAGCGAGGGAAGCCGCTCGAGAACGTCGCCCAGCGCTGCATAGAGGGTTTCTCGGATGAATTCTATCGCCGGAGAGGTAGGCGATAAGATGGTGGGTGATGGGCTACGGGCGGGCCACCCACTAGAGGTACCTGGAGCGTAGGGCGATAGATGTGATGGTGATTGTGGTGGTATGTCATGTACTACTGGCGGGCGGGGAGGAGGTAAAGGGGAAGTCGACGAATGTGGTGACGAGTGGGCCGAGGAGCTCGGAGAAGAAGGAGCTGATGATGCATCGTATGAGGGAGGTGGCACGAACGAAGCCTTCTTGGCTCCCGGACTGCTGGGTGGGTTCCCAGAATCTAACGCAGCTTGCAAATCAGAGGCGTAGCGATTCTGAAATGAACGACGTTGACTGATCTCGATAGCTACTGCACGTAGGTCGGCCGCAACACCTTGCACAGTCTCTGGCGGTGAGTTCAATGGCGGAAGCCCGCAAATGATTCGGGCCAGATCATGTTGATGCTCAGGCGCAAAGCCTTGGATAAGCGGGACGGCCCGGGCCCAAACTTGGAGAAAAGAACGGAATGGTGGCGGACAGTTCTCCGCCGACAGATCCATTGGCGCTGAATTCTTGGATAATCGTGGGAGAGGCACTGCGGGGGGATCTGTAGTACATCGTAGTGCTGCGAAATACAGACATAGGGCAGGACCTGTGGGAAGTTGAAAGTCAAAGGGACATCAAGCGTCAGTCAAGGTCAGTACTCTATGAATGACTTTGAATACAGAATCTCTAACTTGCCAGTAATCATAAGATCTCCCTCTGCGCTACTCAGTATATCCGCATCAAGCAATCGTTCCACTTTGGCTTGGGTGAGCGACGACTTGAGATAGCTGTGGAAACAATCCTGAATGTATTCCTCGGATAACGCATTTCCGCTTGGGCTTCGAGCATGAGAAGACATTCGCAACAACAAGCGATTGTAAGGATCGAAGTGGCCGTAAGAAACAAAGAAGGGGTGAGCCACGGACTTGCAAATATTCTCCCGATGAGCTCATCCGCCGTCATGTGCCCGTAGCATAGCCACACAGGGCCACAACCGCCGCAGTTCGGCAATGTGCGATTACCCACGGCACCCACGACCAATTCCTTGGAAATTTTGCAGCTTTTTCGGTGATGAGAGGCCATGAGGAAACACGAGGGAGGGGGCATCGCGGGCTGAGAGCAACAGCTTCGCACAGTACTGGGCATCCCCCCCGTGATAAGTCGACTTTTGCTATGGCGCAGGCTCCTAATCGGACAAACAGCGGACAATTATTTCCAACAGCGGTGAACTACTCAAAGAGTCCCTTCAAAAGGGCTCCAAATGACGGCGACCGCTGACTGGACCCTCGCTGACTTCGCATAAGCCGAGATGTGACAAGTTTTTTTTTACTCAATGCTATAGCCTTTGCAGCTTCCTCCCCAACCGAAATTGCGACATCGTATGCCAGGATCTGGACCACGACTGTAGAATTCTAAATGGTATATCTGGATTTCCCACAAGCATCAGCCCTTGATGCTGGTGGAAGCTCCGTTATTCATTGATCCCAGTCGCTTGGGTAACACTATAAAACAAGGGCGGTAACCTGCCATTCTATCTAGAAAAACATGGGAAAACGAGGCGAGGCAGTAATAACAATAATAGCTGGAACGAGTCATAGTAGTACACAATAGCAGGCTATGAAAGATGAAAAGAGAGGGGGAAATGAAACGGGAGAATGATAGACGACGCCAGTGCCCATGTAAAAATTCACGAGGCGACTTCATGATCAGTACAGCGGGTGCTGTAAGAGGGGGGGGAGGAAAAACACGCAGTCAGCATTCACGTCACATCACAATAACAAATTGCCGGCTAGAGCTCACCTGTCGCGACTTTTCCCAGTGTAACATCGGCTCGCTCGTCTCCCAAGGGCGGACGCCTGGCCGTGTTGAGTAGCCTGCCGATGAGGGAGTCGGGCAGAGGCCGCTGCTATTGCTGCTGTGATCACTTCCGTACGAGCGGCCAATTGAACCACCGTTCCTTCCGCCGGTTGCCAACGAAGGCAGGTTGGGCACCGGTAGTCGGGGCTGGTGTTGCTGAATGGGAGAACCACCATGGCTTGATGGGGTTGTGTAGGGCGTGCTGACAGTAGAGTCTGGAAGCATGTCAAATGATTGACACTGTGAGAGCGGGGGCATGTCATAAACCACAGAAGGGTATGAAACATGGGCGCTGGGGCCGTTCGTGCCGTGACCGTTGCCCATCTCCTTCACAGGGAGGAAAAGATCATTGCATGCCATGCTTTTGTAAGAAGACTCGTCGTTGGAGTCCGAGAACGTCGGCGACCAGGATGAGGCGTCGATGGGGAAGTTGGAGCATTGGGGGCTGTTGTAGAGGTTGCCAGGAAGATCGGGGATGGGGGCGGAAGGGGTGACGGGTGATACGCTCGACGAGCAAGAGGAAACACTCTCCGATTTACGACGGACAGCAGAAGGGCGTCTTCGACTACGTGATGAGTCGCGGTTGAATCGGGTGATACTGTTATAGCTAGTGGCGTTTGAGAGTCAATACGGGATCATCTGAAGCTTATCAAGGAGCTGCATACCGATTCTTAGCTGAGAGACCGGTTCTTCCTGGGAAGTAGGTCTTGACGATTTTCGTCCACAACTTGCCGTGCTCGTTAACGGCGTTGATAAGCATAGTGTCCTGTCGAGGCAGGGCAAGATCAGCACTAGAACGTAAGGCAGACAAGTGACAGAAGGAGCTAACCTGTTCGGGAGTCCAGCTGGTGCGGTCAATAGTGGGATTGAGGGTATCTGTCCAGCGCTTGGCACATTCTGAAGAGGCATGTTCAGCACAAGATAAAGGAACGGATTGGTAGAAGACACGTACGGTCACTGTTCCTGCTCTGCACCAACGACGCGACCATTGACCACCTAGAAGATAACGTCGCGGTCAGTTCCAGGTTGAACGCATGTACTAGCTAAAGATTGAACATACCTTGTACCATACTTCTCAATCGCCTTGACGAGTCTCTCGTCCTCATCTGGAGACCACCCGCCCTTCACAACATCGGAGGCCATTTTTGCGAACCATCTTTTTCTGCAGTCTTTGTTGGTACGGTTGGGGACGTGTTTGGAGATGGCGTGCCACTTTGAAGGAGTAGGATTACCGGGATCCTCTGAGAAGGAAGAGTAAAAAAGGTTGGCCAGCGACCCAAGGTAAGAAAGCACCATGCATACCTCGATTAACAGCTTCACGAAGAAGTTGATCTTCTTCTGCAGTCCAGGATCGTCTTTCGCGGTAGAGCATGTTGGATTGTTGGATAATGTGGAAAAAAAGTGGAAGTGGAGGATGTTGGAGGAGTAAGAAGGGACTCGGATATCAAGCCCTTATAAGTTTTTGGAAGAAGGCGGAAGGGCGGTTTGCTTGGAAATAATCAGCGAGTTGCGCCGTGTTTAATATAAAAACGAATCAATAAATCAACCTTGACAAACCCAAAATGAGATATCGGAGACTGTATGTGGAGTGAACCCTCCCACGGCTAACTGAATTGATCGCGCCCGTGCCAATAGGTGCCAACTGGACCAGGCTCGTTTGCATCGTGTTAGCTTCATCAAAAGAACCGGTTCGCTCGCCCAAGATATAACCAACTCGACAGGTAATGTCCGTGATGCTCGATCCTTGTCCCGAAACGGAAAAGATCCAAGCTCATAACGTTTCCATCCAAACGGCTGTCTCCATCGAGAAGAAGAAATAGAACTATGAGAGAGATGCTTACAGGTGACAAAAAAATATCGTCAAGGCGAACGAGAAAAAAAAAGGACGAGGCAAGAGGAGAGGTCAAGCCCAAATCTGATATCATAAGCCTTCTCGTCATCATCGCCAATGTTCGGACGGGATCTTCCGAAATTCCGAAAGCGAAGGTCCAACCAGAATCTGGCTGCCTCACCATTGTCAAACAGCTGTTTGTTCTCGTGCTTTTCCTGTATTCTGAAGATTGTTGAGGCATGTAATTCATCGTGCAGGGCAATATCGTTCAATAAAATAGTCCGGCCCTTGATCCCGTTCATGTCAGTAGCTAATGACTTCCATGCTCAGTCCGCCCTGAGCCTCCGGAGATATGATTACCAGCGCCTACGATCTTGAAATCAATCAGGTTCTTTCGCAAAGGGCCTGTGAAAGCACGTTATAGATGGGCTTGGGCCGGAAGCTACCATGTCAATCTCTCTCAATGTCTTCCAACTCTTCGCACTGTTCCAATACCATTTTCAACCCCTACCTCGCGCCAGTTTGAGGTTGTGAGCCCTCCAATGGCAAAAGAAACTTTCTTGATCGTCTCTTCAAATTGGAGCGACTACTCTATACGCCGGTGAGAAAGGGCGCGGGGCGGGCAGATCTGTTCCTAGCATACAGAACAGGCAGGCAGACAGGTAAGTAATTGTTGGCATGCCGCTTTCATTCACGAAAGGTTCGACCGGCTAAAGGCTCGTGAAAGTCGGAACAAGTCCTTGAAGCGTCAGTAGCAATCAATGTGAATTGCATTCATGCCTCTCGTGCGCCAGACTTTCCAATACCCAAAAATACTGACTTATATGGGGGCGAGTCGGAGCGAGTACGCATCAGAATGATTCAGGGAATGGAGGGGAGGCGGTAGGGCACTGCGCCCATTGTAGTGCTATCCCCAAATGCGATCACATTCTCCTCTTTCGAGCAAAAGGCGCTCCAAGTCAGATCGCTCAGTATTATTGTCTAGTTAAAGTCAAGATCTCATCCATGATACGACTCGGAGGGTCTAGTGTAACAAGTTGTCCATTCCCTACAGCTGACTGCAAGTTATAGCTTTGCAGCATTCATTTCGCATGAGAGAGAAATGGAAAATCCGACGACCTCCATGACAGGCGTTTAACCGATTCCTGATGGTCTTGGTACTGGCAAGTAGAGCATTCTGTCATACGCACTTCCTATTACTCGAACCACATCCACGTTTAGCCGGTTGTCAACGCCAGGAAAAACGAAAGAAGAACAAGTACGATCCTGACACCTGCGCTGCGCGAAATCACATCAAGTCAAATCTCCCAGGGAAAGGGCAGCTAATATTCTAAGCTCAGCCTCCCGCCGGTAACCCGACGACCTTCCAAGAGCTTAATATAGTAGCCGACTCGGAATGGGTGATGGATCCATCAACCAATCACTAGAGTCAAAACTGTCGCAGTTTGATGCGCCATCGCATCATCGAGCCGGTGGACCGAACCCCCTCGAAATGGTTGCGGATAGCATACACAGTACGTGAGGATGGGACTAGACCTGTTCGAGACAAAAAAACCAGATATGACACCACGGCGGGGAGGCGGCGATTGTAGCCAACGGGATTTGCAAAGGTCAGTTTTTTTTTTGCCCCAGTGAGGAAGCAAACGAAACGTCTCCGTGGGCGCTGTGTGCGACGCACGACAAGGGCTTTGACTTTGCGGGATAGGGAAATCGTTGAGATGATTATCACCACTCAAGGCCGAGAATAGATAACGCAACTTAGGAGGGCTAAATTGGCGTTTCGGTGATACCAAGTCGGATAGACGGTTATGACGCTTGACACAATTCTACAGATTGGGATTCACTTGAAGGGATTGAGTCGAGCTAAGTTACAAGTTCATCAATAATGAGGCGTTGCTGTCTGCTGCAACTCCCGAGTGTTGAAGACGTAAGGCGGGGGATCACTGTTCTGCAACTCGTCCGAAGGTGTCGACAACATAGTGGGTCGGAAGGTGTTGCGGGCGATTGAGCCGATATCCCGAGATTGACCTCTCGGGTAATAGATTGAAGACTCCATGTCGGACTCGGAGGGTCATCCGCACAGTTTCACCAGCGTTTTAGAGTTCTAAGGAAGCCAGATTTCGTGAAAAAGAAGGCGAATCCATCGATACTCATGCATGCTCCACGGAAGGTTGCCTCTCTGTATCCCGTTCGCGGGTATGCAGTGGGTCGACTGGCTTTTCTGGGGGCTGTCAGGTGTTCAGCCTCTGATGTTTATTTGGCAATGAATAATAGACTTACAGGAACAATCGGAAACTATACAAATGTGCGCCCCCGGAGACTTCGGGGCATTATGAATCCTCGACCAAGCTGATTCGCGGGACGTTTTGACGGCCAATCAAACGTGTACGCATGAGTCGGGGCGGTCATCTCGTGACGGCGGGAGTGGTTTGATCTGGAGAGAATTGAAAGTTGTTGAGGCAAAAACGGGACCGGTCCGATTTCCTGAGCTAGTCCCTGTATGGAAGTCCAAGCAGACCGGTCCTGAGCATAGCGTTGATAGTCATTCTCGCCCAGTTACCAGTATCAACGGAATGAGGCCCTACAAGCTTCTCGTACGACAAGACGAGAGCGAATAGTGCAATTATGGGGATGACGGCAGTAGAGAAGCATCTCGCAGAAATGAAACCCCTTGTCCCGGTAGCGAGACAAACTTGAAACATTCCAGCTGCGGTGAAGGTAGTGATAGTCGAGTGGCAAAGTTGGAAGGAGGCGAGCGTGACAGTCCGATCACGGTCCCGTGCACTGTGACCGTGCCCCTCACGTGAGCTCCCAAGCTGCCGCAAAATTTTTGGCTAACCGGCGGCATTGTGACTGTTGTCCTCGCCGTCGTGGGTGTCGTTGTCGCCATTATCGTCACCGCCATCGCTGACATCGTCGTCCAGCTTTCTTCTCTACTGTCATGTCTGAAATACACGATCAGTTTGATACCATTCTCATTCTCGATTTTGGCTCTCAGGTTCCGTTTTTTCCTTATCGTTCCCTGAGACCAGTTCTAATGTTTTCTTGTTATTAGTACAGTCATCTCATAACTAGGCGATGCAGAGAACACAAAGTGTACGCAGAACTTTTACCCTGCACAACAAAACTTGCGGACCTTCATTTCAAACCAAAAGGCAAGACCAAATTCACGGTTCAAGGCTGCTGAATCGATGCTGATCTAGGTATTCTTCTGCAGGAATCATCCTTTCAGGTTCCCCGTATTCGGTCTATGACCAGGATGCACCTCATGTTGACCCTTCTGTATTCGATCTCGGAGTACCGATCCTTGGAATCTGCTATGGATTACAGGTATGTTTTGATTTGTTCGTTCCGGAATATCCGACCAGGAGGACAGGCTGATTGATATCTTCATTGCAGGAAATAGCATGGAACCTGAAGGGAAAAATTGCGAAATGTTCTCACCGTGAATACGGCTACGCAGCCGTAAAGGTCAAGAAAGTTCACGATGGAGACTCTCCCGTTGATGCCCTGTTCCGTGGCTTGGGAGAGGAAATGCAGGTGAGAGCTGAGATAATCTTTTCCCTGTCGTAAAGGTGATAACCATCAGTTCTGATTATTCTTCCTTACCTCTCATGGCGTAGGTTTGGATGTCGCACGGGGATCAATTGTCTGAGATCCCTCCCAGTTTTCATGTCATCGGACACACAGACACTGCACCCTTTGCTGCGATCGCTCATGACACTAAACCGTTCTACGGAATCCAGTTTCATCCGGAGGTAACTCACTCTCCGCGAGGGAAGGAAGTCATCGGGAGGTTTATTCTCGACATATGTGGTTGCAGAAATGTCTGGACTATGGTGCGTCTTCGGTTCTGTAACCCCGAAGTTCTCGGTCATTAACACGATCATAGGAAGAATTCATTGGCAAAGAAGTCGCCAGAATTCGTGAGATTTGTGGTCCAAAAGGAAGAGTCATCGGTGCGGTCAGCGGTGGTGTGGACAGCACGGTCGCTGCGAAGCTCATGCACGAAGCAATCGGTGATAGGTCAGTTTCGGCTGCTACAAAGCTTCGCGGTATGTAACTCAGATCCGTATCTTTCGCAGGTTCCATGCCATCATGGTTGATAATGGTGTATTGCGCCTGAACGAAGCACAGCAAGTTTACGAGATGCTTAATAAAGATCTGGGCGTCAACCTCACGGTCGTGGACGCGTCTGCGTTGTTCCTCGAGCGCTTGGCTGGGGTGGAGGACCCGGAAAAGAAGAGAAAGATCATAGGGAACACTTTCATCAATGTGTTCGAAGAGGAGGCCGCCAAGATTGAGGCGCAGGCAGAGGAAGCCGAAAAGAAAGGAGAGTCTGCGAAAGGAAGAGTGGAATGGCTATTGCAGGGCACCCTCTATCCGGACGTCATCGAGAGTATCAGCTTCAAGGGGCCAAGCGCTACGATCAAGACTCATCATAACGTTGGGGGTCTGTTGAAGGACATGAAGTTGAAATTGATCGAGCCTCTACGTGAACTGTTCAAAGGTTCGGTTCCTTACCCCATTGGAGGTCGTACATCGACTGACATATAGGGATATGCAGATGAAGTACGAGCGTTGGGTCGCATCCTGTCTATCCCTGCACCACTTGTTCAGCGGCACCCGTTCCCAGGCCCTGGCCTTGCTATCCGTATTCTAGGCCCGGTCACTAGGGAGCAGGTTCAAATCCTCCAAAAGGCAGACAACATTTACATTGAGGAGATCCGCAAAGCGGGCCTGTATAACGAGATCTCCCAAGCATTCGCAGTTCTTCTGCCGGTCAAAGCCGTGGGCGTTATGGGGGATCAGAGGACATACGAACAGGTTCGTTGAGGTCTGGACCTCTTGAGTATCTTTCTTGCGTCTTGACTTTTCATTTCCGTCCAGGTCATCGCGCTGCGTGCAGTTCAGTCGGAAGACTTCATGACCGCCGACTGGTACGTCCTTCCCTGCACCAACCATCATCCTCGATTACGTTTTTTTCTGGGCTGACCAACGTTTCAAAGGTATGTTTTCCCCCCGGAAGTGTTGCGCCGGATCTCCTCAAGGATAACCAATGAAGTCGCTGGAGTCAACCGCGTTACCTACGATATATCCTCAAAACCACCAGCAGTACGTCTGTCCCACACATCCCTTGCTTCTTCGACTAATGAGCTCCTTCGTAGACCGTCGAGTGGTTGTAATATTACCGTACAATGTGTCCTTAATGCCAGCGATAATGCGATTCATGACGAAAACTTGAAACAAAGACCTTTTTTGGACCGTTCTCCTCGCGAGTTATTCAAACGGTGGCCACCCAAATCGGATCTCATGTCTCAAGGGACCCGATGTACCCGAGAAGTCCTCCAGGGCCCTTCCGCTTTTGATGATCTTCCGCGTCTCCTCAGTTCACCTCTGGATATGATCAACACGGTACATTCCTACCAACGGCAACTTCTCCGGCAACAATGTGTTTAGACCATCGCGGTTCCGATGTTCCGCAGCCTCGCTGAGGCCACGATTTTTCGCCTGTTCACCTCACATCGTGTTTCTGTTACAGGGTCTCTTTCTCCTAAGTACGTTTTCGGCGGTAGGGGCGTTCAAGCCTCATGGCCTCCATGCTCCCTCGGAGTCACGGCATTCTTGCAGGGTGATTTCACGACGAGAAGTCTGATATGCTCGCGCATGTTCTTGCATTGAATACTGTATTCAAAGCAGGGGTCACACGCCCACAGAAGATCATAGACAATCGATTGATGAGAACATTTTCAATGTCGAAAGGTAATGTAGTTCCCTATGGCGGCTCTAGGACAAAGGAGAACTGATATGGCACACTTCCAGTACCGGGGCGATTCATTCCTTACCATTCGGTGCAAGCAGCAAAGGTACCTGTCTGCAACGCCCATGACAATGCACGCTTTATTGACAATACTCTACCCGTTAGCAAGCAACTGGGGACTTTCGTCCGTAGGGCCATGTTTTCGGTCATGAGATGGCCCGTATTCAATTCCCCCGCCCATTGTCGTAACTTCGACAAGCCGCTCTAACATCCTGATTGACATCCGCCATGAAGTCACGTTCGCCTTCCATTACAACTGTCCATAGGCTAACATATTTTTGTAGACATCTCGGATGATCCTTGGCCCCGCCAGCAGTCCATTGGTCCCACTCCTTGTCGCTCTCAGTCATCTACACAAAATGAGTAGATTTTTTTTCAAGGTGGTGGCGATTCTCGGGCGAGGTACAGTCCCGACATGCCCACCTGACGAGTTGTGTTCTCACCCCAACTAAAACCCATTTAGCGATTCATTCTGTGACAACGTAGGACCCCATAAAAGCATCGCGCACAACCAGGTCCCACATTCCATATCGTCTCGTCATGTCCTCAAACATAACTCCTCAATCCAATGGAAAAGAGCTCGAGATCGATGCTCTCGTCGTCGGTGCAGGTTTTGGTGGCGTCCTTATGCTGCATTCTTTGCGAGAGGCCGGCCTATCAGCGAAAATTTTCGAGACTGGCTCGGACATGGGCGGGATATGGTACTGGAACTCTTATCCGGGTGCTAGAGTCGATTCGGGTGAGTGGGCAATAACCGTCATGATGGATTACACACACTCATATTCGCTTCCTCATATGTCTGATAAGACCTTCCAATTTATCAACTGACAGACGAACGCTTGTGGAAAGACTGGTCATGGAAGGTGCGATATCCGGACTCCAAGGAGATTAGGGAATACTTCCACTACATCGACGGGAAGTTCGATCTTTCGCGCGATATCGTCTTCAACACCCGAGTCGAAGGAGCCCAGTTCGATACCACTACAGATAGATGGACCATACACGCCAGTGACGGGACAGTCGTTCGTGCTCGCTGGTTCCTGCTTTGTACAGGGATTGGAGCGAAGCCTTACACTCCTCCTCTGAAAGGCCTTGACAATTACAAGGGCGTGATCCATCACACCGCTGGTTGGCCCGAGGGTGGCGTCGATTTCAAGGACAAGCGAGTAGGTATAATTGGTACTGGTGCCACAGCGGTTCAGGTCATCCAGGAGATTGGTCCCATGGTCGACCACCTTACTGTATTCCAGCGTACGCCTAATCTCGCACTCCCGATGAACCAAAAGAGCCTCGACGAGAAGTATCAAAACGATCTCAAAGAGATGTACCCTTCCTTCTTCCGAAGACGCCATGAGACGTTCAGCGGGTTCTTCTACGACGTCGACAAACGTGAAACTCTCAGCGTGCCGCATGACGAACGTATGTTATTCTGGGAGGACTTATTCACGTTGGGCGGTTTCCGTTTCTGGGTCGGAAACTTTGCAGACATATTCACGAACCAGGAAGCAAACGACGCCGCTTACGCATTTTGGCGGAAGAAAGTTCGAGAGCGTATTAACGACCCCGTCATGCAGGAGAAACTCGCTCCTACTGTTCCTCCCCATCCCTTCGGCGTCAAACGTCCGAGTTTGGAAGTGACCTACTACGAGGTTTTCAACCAGCCCAATGTCACCCTTGTCGACGCCAACCAGGAACCCATTGATGAGGTCACGGAGAAGGGAATTAGAACGGCAGCTGGCCAGGAGTACGAATTTGATATTCTCATCGTAGCTACGGGTTACGACGCCGTTACCGGAGGCATCACCCAGATCGACATTCGCGGTACCGATGGTGTTCTAATTGCGGACAAGTGGAAGGATGGGATTGCTACCTACCTGGGAATGATGACCGCCAACTACCCCAATATGTTCTTCCTCTATGGGCCTCAAGCCCCGACTGCCTTCTGCAACGGACCGAGCTGTAATGTGAGTATCTTACGCCGTCTCGGAGAGAAGAACTACTTGCTAAACGATAGCTCCCAGGAACTTCAAGCAAGTTGGATTACAAACCTGTTGAAACAAGCACAATCTCAGGGTCTGACGAGGTTGGATCCTCGTCGCGACGCTGAGATGGCGTGGCGAGAGTTGGTACTCCAATTGAGCAGCATGGGCCTGTGGCATAAGGCTAAATCGTGGTACATGGGTGCGAACATACCTGGGAAGAAGGTGGAAAATCTGATGTTTTCCGGCGGCGTCAATACCTATAAGGCCAAACTACAGGAGGAGGCTGACGGTGGATACGTTGGCCTCGAGAAAGGCAAAGTAGAGGTATAGAAGATTGGTTCACTGTATTGATTTTGTAGTGCACAAGATACTCTTATCATTTCGGAATAGACCTTTCTAATCACTCTACCCGTCGTCCTTTTCCCAGGAGAGAAGCATGGTACGAACTCAAGGATATATGAACTCAAATTCACGAATCAAGGTCGAATCCATGACATCGCAACGGCGCATGACTACGTTCTCGGTGATCATCCCTTCTTCAAGCAGTTGCTGAAGGTGAGCTTCATAGATGAGCATCTTTCCAAACTCTGCGCTGCGTGTCTCTGCTGCCCAGGCACCCCAAATCACCTGCGTATCGGGGAGTGCAGATCGAAAACGGTCCATAACTTCAAGTAGAGCCTTGATTGAGAATCCAGCCTTTGCCATAGCATTGAGAGCAGCGTCGAGACATACTACCGAAATTTCGCAGTCAGATTTCGTTATCGGGTAGAAAGTAAGGCGCACTGACCGAGATGCCACTCGTCATCGTCAGGAAAACTATCGGCAGCCAACAAGTAATAGTTGGCCGCATGTCGGGAAGTATGAGCCGGACGTGCAGGTACCACAAAGTCCTCCTGTTCGCAACAGAATGCAGCAGTCCTGAGATTAGAAGGAAAAGACCAGTCAGGCACGTAGACTTGTGATACGAGTCGCATATGAATAGGGACTTACACCAATGCGTGTCCACGAGCATGATAATAGAAAGCGGCAATAGAATAAATGTCCTCCAAACGATCAGGTGGCGTAAACTCGTTCATAACCTTCACAAGATCGGCCGATTTGCTATACAGCACGGACAGTGCCTCCTTTTTCCGAGGAGCGATTGACTCCGACTCGTACACCTATCAGCCGAAGGTCAATTTGAGCGTGAGCTTCGATAATTGAGGTCGTGAGAACACCTACATCTCGAAGGGAGTCCAAGCGTAGCTTGTGGACGCCAAATATGAAGATTCTATTGAATATCGAATCTTGACCCAGCTCGCGGGCGTTCCCCCATAATTCGTGAGCTTGTTCGAGGATCCGTATGACACGCTCGAGATGTTGTACCGCGACCGTCGGCTTCTTGTGAACGTATCCTTCCAGAAAGCCGGTCACAATCAGGGCACTAAAGAAAAGCGTCGAATTGAGCAAAATCCTTCGACGGGATGCATCTGAGACCCACTATATCGTGGTACTGAGAGCAAAATACATCCTCCGCAACCCTTCATTTGTTGCTCGTTCTCTTGCCTGCGAAATTATTGCGTCTGGCGAGCCTTCGGACCATCCTCTGTAAAAAGCGAGTTCCGCGCGTGCTACTTGGAGGTCAGTGCCACATATTCGCAATAGTTGGTGTTAAAGTGGCACTGACTCTGTCTCTTCAATTTGGTAGTCCACATTGAGCTGGGCTCAAGAGGGGCCAAGGCTCGTCGATCCATCATGACCACTTTGGCAATATTCTCGAGTATCCTGTCTGTTGGAAGGACTTCTGAGAGGTCGTCCATCATCTCGATAGCTTGCTTGAGTCTGCCGTACGTGTGTGCGGTGGTCCAAGACTTTATGATCGTGGATCGAAACCTTTCAGAACATCGAACGAAGACAAAGATAGTAAGGACTTACACTGCTCTCGAAGTTCTCGGCTTGTTCGACTAGAAGCCTTACGTCTTCCGCAATTGACCCGGCCACTTCGTAAGTCCTCCTCAACAAAGACACGCTGGGATTCGGTGACTCGAGACCTTGAGGTCCTTCCAGCTGAAGGCTTTCAAGAGCCTCCAACGCAGCGTCGAGCCCATCTTCGTATTGTTGCTTCTGCTTGGTTTCGTCTTCCGTAAGATAGTCCTCCGGCAGTGATTTGATAGCCTTTCTCCATGCCATGCTACTTTCTGTTGGCTTCTTCAATTTCTGGCGAAATTAGATTTAGTCAGCATGGTCTGTTCTGCGTCAAAAACGAAATCTCTCACATCCTTTGCGGTTGCGAATCTCGCCCAAGCTTTAGCGTAAGTTGGTTTCAGTGTTGTTGCCTAATAGAATTGGAAAAGAAAGAACATCAGAAGTCTTTTCGCTCGCTCAAACAAAACACTATAGCTTTGCCTTACCGCAATTGCATCTTCAGCGGCTTGAACGTATCTGCGTGTGTTGACGCTCTGTATGAACAAGCAAAAACATAAAAAAACGCGATTTCTTGCGCACCGTTCTAAACTGAGCCCACATGCAGAACGATTAGCATAAAGCACGGCCCGAAAGTCCTTATCTTCGAAATCCAGCGCGATAGCTTTGCTGTATATCGCGCTCGCAGACTCAAATTCTCTCTTTACAAAGAGAGAGTTGGCGTGGTCTTTGAATTCCCTTGCTCTTGCTAATTGTTCGAGGGATTGAGACATGGGAGTTCACTGGAGAGCCAAAATGGTTCGGTGAGAAGAGCCGAGATGATAGATAGATAGATGAAGAGATCGTTGTTTGAGATTCTTTTGTTGCCTTTGTTTGATCCCTTATGTTCGTTGAGACCAAGGGGGGTAGCCGTGAAAGAGCCAGCTGGCTCAGAACAACATGCAATGCCGTTCAGGCCTCAGGGAGCTGAAACCCGGACCGGGACATCCGAACATATCTTCAGGTCTAAAATTCAAGGCAAACGCGACACGCCTAAATCTTGTATTCTTCACAAAGTACGTGTAATAATCGAATGTTCATAATAGATATAACAAGACAAGGAAGAAGCACAGAATACCAGTAGTGGGTCAAGAGGGGGGAAAACTGAGTGTGGCGCCGGCCGGAAGTCAGGTTTTAAGTACGCTGGCCCCGTACTTGGGCCGGACTCTGGCGAAGTCGTGCTGCTGGCCGCTCGGGAATGTCAACATCCCGAGTTTTGGACGTCGACTCAACAGAGGGAGCCTGTGCAGCTGCTTTAGGGGTCTTGAACACAAATCGCTTGAACCTAGCCAGCGACCCAAGAGTCTTGCAATTCTCTACCGCGTGGGGCCAGAAGGTGTCGATGCAGTCGTAAGAGCAGAAATGACAGGCTATAAAAGATGTGTTGAGCACGAGACTCGGTGGACATAGAAACACTCACGTTCTGCCCTCGCCATAACTGCATATTCAAGATGCCCGAAAGGAACTTCCAGACTCTCTCCACGCATCAAGCTAAAGTGGGGCTCGGAAAACTTCAGGCCATCCTCCCATTTGATACAAGCTCTGAGGCGCTTGGTTTTGGAAAGGAATCGTGTCTCCGTCACCCGCTTGACACCTGGCAAAACCCCCCGAACCGCTTCCTCAATCTCGCCTTCTTCCCAATCGTCAGAAGCCTGCTCGAATTGGATCACTGTTGCGCTCGGTCTCTTCTCCGAAGGCAGGGCAATCTCCATTGCGCACTCGTCAGTGAAAGTGAGTAAGCATGGGACGTCATCACGGTAGCGATCCGGTAATGACTGCAGGAACGACCTCACATCCAGGATAGATTTCTTCGCCACATCCACAAAGTACACTTGGGCGATAGAATCGTGAGGAGTGGGCGGCGGTAACTGCGTTACGTCGTGAATGGTAATCTCGAGTCCCATCTCCTCTTTCATAAAGGAGACGAAGCCCTCGAGCTTGCCCAAGTCATAATGGAACGGTCGGCTCCGAGACTTTTTCTTCGCCTGAGGGCCGACAGCGAGAGCTTCAGCACGTGTGGCCATCACAGTACAGACGAAGACAAAAGATTCGGGACCCTGCCGCTGACTCTTTGATCGCTCAGGCGACGTCGAGATGCTGTCAGGATGTCTCTGTAAACATCCACGCGACTCGGCGAGCCCGTCAGTGAGCAAGTCTTTGATCTTGGGTGGCGCTATCTTTTCCTTCTCCTAGGTGGAAATTAGCTTTCGGGTGCAAAAGCAGGGCGTCGGATGATGATGGTCACCTTTTTGGGCTGCCGTTTTGTAGCCTTGTTTTTGACAGGTTGCTCTGTCGCAGTGGCACCACGCAGCACGAGCTGCTAGGGAGTAGGCGAAGGTGTCAGTCTCACACGTGTCTCTAGCGGGATCCAGCACATACCTGGTTGCTAATCGGTTTTTCCCCGTGGTCGTCAACATCCTGAGGATCATGAGGGCCCATCCCACCGAGAGAGAAAGAGGCAGGGCAGCAGACGTACCATTGTCACATCCTCGCTGCTGCTATTCTGAGAGGTGAAAGAAATCCCGCGAGCATGTTGGGGAGGCGCGCCAGTTGAAGCGTGGTTCATAATCATCGTATCAACGTCTTGTAAGTCCTCAATGGAGGGCTAGAAGTCTTTAAATGCGTAGTTACAAAGGTGACGCAGCGAGAAGGAACGAACCTTGAGCATTTCAGAATCATTCTCAATCGAGAACTTCAACTTGCCGTCCAATAGCTTTCTGACCTCGTCGTATCCCTGACAAGAGATCAGTACTTCACATCGATACTAAGGTGATCAAACTACCTTCCACGAAGCTGTTTCCATGAGCGAAGCAATCTCCAACCGCTTCTTCACCTGGTCTAATTCGAGCCGAAGACTTCGATTTTCGCGCTCCTGGTCATAGCGGCATCAGTACTAGATCCGCGCAACTCCCATGTTTACATTTTCCTCACCTTTGACTCTAATTTGGTCTTCCATTCCTATCGTCGAGAGGTCAGCGAGCTCGACTGACATTCGAAGCGGCCCAAGTACCCACATCAACTAACATATGATTAGCGTTCTCTGCGGCCTCCGCTCTCTCCTCGAGTTGAGCAATTTGTTCTTTGTACGCCGATCTAATATCCTCTACCGAACCGGGCGCTAAGTGGACATGGCCTCCCTGACCGATGATCCCAAGTGGTAAGGAAGGCCGCTTTAGCTCGTCGGTCTGATCAAATGTCAATTTACATACCCGTTGCACCAAACATCGAGATAGCGTACCTTGTAAATGGATGCTATATTTCGAGAGGCCGGGACGGGTCTAGACTTTGCTTCCGTTGTTATCTTTCCCTGAAGAGAACATTCAACCTCAGAAAGAGCCCCATTATGCCGATCTGTGACACACCCTATCATTCTTGTTCAAAACCTCTTGAAGAGTCGGTACAATGATGGATACAGACTTCGCCCGACTTCGAGAGGGTTTCTGGGACGGGAGGAGTCAAACATTGATAGCTTGGCCGCGGACATTCATGATACTTACTGGTGTCTCATTGTTTGGTTTGCGTTTTTGTTTGAAATGTTCGATATCTGTATCGTGGTCTGCCTATCCGTCAACTGCCGAATCAGTATCTTCGCTATTACGGGGCGAAGACTCTCACATGTGTGCCACCGTCACCGCCGCGGCGTTTCCGCTTCTTGCCTGCACTAATGTCCTGTACAAGGTATGGGAAAGATTTCTCTGGAATAAAACCCTTTTCAGACGGACCATATCCTGATTCCTCTCCAACTTTGACTCAGCGTCAGGTTGAGTAGTTGACGGTGCATGGTCTTGACCTCCATTCCGTCTCCCGGTCTACGAGAACGATTGAGCGACGTATAGAAAATCGAGAAACAGTAACTGACTTTCAAGTACGCTCCGCTGGAGTTTTTCTTGAGCTCGGTGTCCCGCGATAGGTCAACGTCCTCTGGATTGACACTTTGGGACCGGGTTCTTGGGCGCTGGACACCAGTGGCTCCTGAGATGCTCGGTCGAGACTGGGCTGGTATGTGATGGACAGAGATGCTTCTCGCTCGACTACGAGTATTTGCAGCCATGTTCGAGGTGAGAAAGGACAATGGTCGGTTTGCTTGACTTGAGCGTTTGAGTGACGGAATCGAAGTCATCGGCGAACTTGACTTACTGCGCGGAGGAACATAACGTTGAGACTCCGTCGGCTATCAAATGGCCCTGATCAGCCATGTTTCTGCTCAACAGATCTCAAAGCAACATCCAATGACCGCAGAGCCCCGCATGAAGATCTAAGGACGTAGAGAAGGACAGGAGACTTTGTCGCAGCTTGGACCAGCCATGTGGTTGTTGAATGAGACTCACCGTTGTCTCACGTGAGCGTCTTCATTTGGTTGACGGAATTTTTTTTTCGCACGAATATCTTCTTTTCCTAAGTCCTTCGAGGCCTTGTCGAGACCAGCATCCAAAGCCGCACGGACTCTCCCCACAAACGACTCACTCTATGATCGGGGCACCTCAAATTATCCGATATGAACCCCGAAATGAACAGTGCACCGACCCGCACCGACTTGTTACCTGCCCACTACGCATTCGTTGTCGCGGCCAGTCAAAATCTTTCAGAATCTTTTTGTACACATGCATCTCGTCGTATCATCCGAAGCTCCGAAATCGAATACGGCAATGTTTCGATAAATCGACCCTGGAATGATCAAGTGAGGGCTGTCAAATATTCAACTCCATCTCCTCGGACCAATGTTCCGCTTCTGTTTCGACACAACCGCTTCCCGAACATCGAGCTAGATCATCATCGCTACGATGTACGACTCTTCCCCACCGCTCTCTCAAGACGTCTCACAGCCGAAGATCAGCGAGTACCACGGCCAGAAGAATAAGAAAACCTCGCAAAAGAGCGACATTACTGGGAGCCTCGTCATCGGATGGCTTGACGCTTTCCGATTGAGAATAATCGCATCCGCTCTGTACGGATTCCGCTGCATCCTCACTTGGGAGCCTGGAGGCATCAATGACGATCTCAACTTTTGTCACCTAGTTGCAAGGACGACTTACGCTCCACATGTGAGTACCCTGTGCGACATAGTTCTCGCCCCCGTGTCAAGATACTTTTCTGTTCAGATCCGAGCATTGGAATATGCCATAGGTCTATACCCCGAGACCTTGTTTCTAGATTGTTACCTCAATCTCATCATAAGTGAGTAGTAGGATTCAACGAGTTCACCGCACGCGGCTGACGGGATTACTAGTGAAAGTTGATCTTCACCATGCTTTCGATAAGGGGAAA
>JANHQD010000282.1:0-29497 GCA_024721195.1 Marasmius sp. AFHP31
TCCATTCAATCTCTTGCCACTGCGAAACCGGATGATCGCTCCTATGCGTCTCAAGGCCGCAAGAGAAAATGCAAAGGTGCTCAGACGGATCTTCCGGGAAAGAAGGTAAGCCCTTTCTGTCTGTCACCACTGTTTGATTGACGTTTTTTCAGATGAGGCTGGTCAAACGCAAGCAACGTCGTCAATCTGTAATTCCGGTCAATTTGTAGTTGCATAACCCCCTAGATCTGCAGCCTATAAGAAGGCCCTCGTCGCCATTAAGCCGTCACAGCACTCGTCTCCTACACTCCCTTCTCCAGTCATCTACAACTTGCCAGCCATATCACCTACTCTCCACCATGTCTTCTTACAACTACCTCCCATCTTCCTTCGAAAGTACCCTCCTGCGCAACAGAGCTAATCAACTATACCCTCATCTGACGTCGGTCCTGGCTAATATGGGCAAATCGGCCCTCACCAACGCCGAACTTGGCAGTGATTTCGTCAAGAGGATCGATGGTCGAACGCGTAATTATGGATTCGCGGATAACTCCGGCCGCATTTTCAGCACCAATGTATTTGGAGAGATTGTGGGTGCAGCCCATGGAACAAGCTTGGGCGCTGCAGGTACCCACCACTGGGGCGAGTCCAAACAGGTAAATGATTTCGCATTACAGCTTGGTGTCATTTGCTGATTTGCCATCCAAAGACGAACCCTATAACGGATCGTACAAAGGTCAAGCAGCAGATTGTGATCGGGTGTCCATCTTTTGCGCCTCAATCTTTGGTCGATGACTTCCGTGATCAGATCGTCGTCTTTCAGGACATCCGTGATGATGATATCGATGACGAGGATGGGGTGTGTGATTCCATTTATTCTATACCAACGCACACTAAATCATGGTCAGTTTGTTTTCGCAAAGACTCTCGTCAAACACTCCTCTCAAGCACCCGGACGCGAAGAGGAACCTGACTTGATTGTGCTGACGGTTCCTCAGTGTTACACTGTATGAGCACAGTCCCCCTCTTGACGATACTAGTCCTGCTCACTCGGCCATAAAGGTTGCCAAGGACGACTCGGCTAGTGCCAGCAACTCGAAAGGGAAGGCTAAGGAAGCATCCCCTAGACGGATGAAGAAACGAAAAGCGAATGCGGACGTACCTGAGGACGAAGTTCCTGTCGCGGATCTTTCTCCGCCATCGCTTGAGCTGCCTCTGTCCGATGACCAACTGCCCACCAGTAAGCTCGCTGTATCTCAATTGTGCATCTTGTACTGAACTTTCAATAGTTGATGCAGTCCGGGTCGCGGCGGAATACGCCCCTAATGTCTACCCGGATTATGGCGGTCCCGGATTCCAGCACCGTATTGCCAAGGCACGACAGCCGGATTTCAGAGACAGTCAAAATCGTATAGTGGCACCTTGGACGTTTTGGGACGAGCTCCGTCCTGGCACATTGATCATGGCGAACATCCTGATCGTTGTTTGGGTTATTCCATCTAAGAACAAGCAAGGCAGAGACGAACTTAAGAAGGTGCGGCGTTATCGAGTCTGATACTGTCCGCTGTTGACTTCAGAAACACTACAGATATATCATGCTGTCATCAAGTCTCTCCGAGTATTGGGAACATCCGATGTGCCTGTTACCAAGCCGATCCCCAATCTCACATCCGATCCCACTGTCGGTATTCCGGAGGAAGCTGACGAAGCTTCAGCAGCCCTCAGTCAATTGATGCTTCCTGGCGTTCCTGTTGAAGGTCCCTCATCTGCAGTTTTTACCAGTCCTTCCAACATTGGCGCGTCTTCTGCCGGTCCTTCCAACACCAGCTCATCCGATTCTGGCCATGCTCAATCTGGCGTTTCTGATGGTACAGTCTCAGATCTTGGATCTTTCGGAGACATAGATATGATGGAAGAAGATGTTGTTCAGCCCCTCGTTGCTGAAACGAATGGTCGCAAGACCAAGAAGGCTCGTCGTTAATCAGTGTGATTCTTGTTCCGTCCTGCGTTTCCATGCGTGCTTGATTACCGATTTTGTCATTTCTTATTACCTTCCACATCGTCTCATTGAGAATGCTCATCCCATACACGCACTTAGCCTTGACTTGATACGATGTTCTGCATCATTATACATACGATGTCTTGCATCATTATACCTCATTATGCTTTGTTTGGATACGGCGCCTTCATCAGTCCTTCCCTATCCCATCCATTAATTGTATCACCTTACGCGTTATCAAACCATATTCCCCTATATTCCGTATCTGTTGACCAATGCTTTTTTGACCTTTCGGAGCTGAACACGACTCGAATTCAGCCGAAATCTCTCCTGACTCGAGATAGAGAATGTCCATGCCAGTGCGAAGAGGAGAAAGAGAGAGTATTGGCTAGAACCTGGCGGAACGGGAAGAAAGAGGACTGAGGTGCCGTGACTAACGACAGGTTTGGAAATGGCACATATATCCTGTGAATGAGTTGCAAGGGATTCTGTAATGTCGAGTGGGCAGGATACGAGGGGTACAGTGTATTATGGTAAGTATGTGACCACACCCTATCTCGATTCGGTAAATCGCGAACCTACTATTCTCGTAATTTTCTCACACCCCTAAGTTGAAATTTGGTGGTCCCCCCTAGAAAAAGAGTCCTCACGGTGCTATCGCCGCAAAAAGTTGCTCAGCATCAACACTGGCAATTCTTCATTCGCGGGAATTTTTTTCGAGTCTGAATGTCCATAGGACAGTTTTCCTGTTAAGCACCTTTTTGCGCAGTGGACCTTACCTGTAGATTATGTAACCAGTTGATCCGTATGCTTCAGAAATCCCGGTACCGGCACGTCACGACTAGTCTTGCTAGTCGACGATCTCACTCTCAGCACCTACCTTGCGGCCGACCCATGACCACAGAAGATATTCCTCACAGCCCAGACGATGTGCCTCAAGACTTTCCTGGGCGCTTGAATCTCACCCAATGTAAGTGCCAAAACGCGACCTCGCGTCTTGTCGTCTTCCTGCCATCACTCTCACCCTACAACCTGATCCACCAAAAGCAAAGAGGAGGACACGCAAGGAATAGTTTTGGTGTGAATATCGCAAACAAATTCAAACGGTGAAGAATGGCGACCGGTAAGTCCTTGAGTCCTGACATGGATGATAACGAGTTGGGACAGCCGCTCAATTCTCTCTACAGTAGGCGACCCCATTACGCTCTCTGGGCTACCAAAACAGGGAAGGTGTACGACCACCTCCAGTATGTGCAATCACTGGCTGAAAGATCAAGCCCGGTCGTTTGGTGGCCTCCTAACGGTCTAAACCACAACCGCGATAACAGGAGATTTTTACACGCTCGTTGACAATGAGGAACTCGAGATAGGCATGATAGAGGCTATGGATGACAGCGGCATTATCACAACGTCGACACCAGCACTAAACGAACTCGAATACCTGGAATATGCCTTCCAAACATCGTACCGAGGGAAAACCAACTGGGAGAAGCCAGGAATCTACATAAGGAATGTCTCCAATTCACCTTCATCTCTCTCACTACCTTCAGCGACCTGATGGATCACTCCAGACGTAATCTCGGCGAAGGTCTATCATCCCATGTCGAATCCCTCGCCGATGCGACATCGGAGACTTCCAACTCCCGCTCCGTCGCCGTTTACCCATCAAGGCCATCCGTCGCATGCAAAAGAACCGACCCGTCTGTCATTCCAAACAATAACACCGGATCAAACGAACTTGCTGGACCTACTCACAAGTGACAAAATTCACGCGTATCTCTCATAGCCTGAGCCGAACTTTCCACCCAAATATCGTCACTCTTCGGACGTCCCCAATCTTTGACAACGTGGATACTGTTACATGGCCTCTTCGACGCACGCGGTTCTACCTTGGGATCGTACCTCCTCTTAACATCTTTATCATTCGATACCACACGCCCGCTCGTCTCAACTAGATACCTCATTTGCGAGGTTTCAGCGATGCCAAACCCGGGCTAAAACAGTATGTTACCCAGTTTGACCGCTATCTCTGTTGAGGCGCTAAACATTCTTTTTAGGCGAAGAATGCAGAGAGACAGTCGACAGCGGAGGCTGGAGTGGTGAAGAGCGAGTTCGGAGAAGTACTAGACGGACGTGATTGGCGTGTACATTGGTGTCGAAGGCACAGTCGGTGGAGTTGGGAGTGACATTGCCGGCCCTTCCCTTCGTCTCGGTAGCCTTTGATTTCGACGAAGGCGGAGAATGTTCATCACCTCCATCTACATCATCCAACTCTCTTTTCCGTTTCTTTGTAGACTTCCCAATCCCATTAACCTGTTGTTTCCGTCCTTGTCCTCTGCTCCTGCGGTTTCCCAGACCCGGAGGCTTACCCTCTCGCTCTCGAAGAATCCAACAGCCTCAGTGAAGTACTTCCCAGCTTCCTCTGCTTCCTCTCCGTTCAACACCCGAAATGCGGAATGCTGTAATGAATGGAACACTCACTAGTGTTGTGATCGCCGTTCTTTGACGTAAGTTTGCTCAGAAGCCCAGCACACCTATTTTGGCAACTTTCCCATCTCCCACGTCTTGAACCGGAAGGCCCCCCTAGAAAAAGAGTACTGGCGGTGTTTTCACCGCGGAAACCTACTCTGCTAAGATAACGGGACATTGTTGAAGGCCAGAAATTTTTTTACAGGTTAACTTCTAGTGATTGGCAACGCAGAGTGCGATATTGCGCTCGTGTTAGGTTATGTAATGTAATCCGCTTGCATTTCGATCAGTCAGTAGTGCGGCTGAGAATTTGTTTCTCGTATTGATACGTCGATAATGCGATATTAAACCCATTCTCTCTTCCACCTTGATGCCAGAGCGTAGCTGCGTACTGTTTTTTGAACGAGAATGCAAGTTCAAGGCCGCAATCAAAGGGAAACTATCGGGTTTAAGTGCTGAGGATCCCGCGGAACATGGTACAAGTCATCATATCTCACACAATATTGCATACTGACCTTCCTCTAGGAATCTGGCAATATCATATAGGCTGTTTGGCCAGGCTAGAGGGAGGTCGTCAGACCGTCTCTGTTCATTCTTGCCCAAATATATCAGATTCCATATTCCGACCAGTCTTCGACAGCATAGCTGATTCCGTTCCATGCAAGCTATGTCCATTGGAGCAAACATCAGATAAGAAGAGAGCCAAACCTCCTCGAACTTCCTATGCGGGAACATCTGTTGCAGATCTTTTTAACAGCTTACAGGCAAAGGGTAGACTGCTCTGTGTTGCTAGAGGTAAAGAGTTGATAGTAACGTTCGCTCAGGTGCGTGCGAGTTCGTTGCATCTGGATATCCAAGCTCACTTGTTGCTAAGTATATCATTAGAGTGCATTTTGCACTACAGGGTCATTGTTTGTGGATACCAACAGCACAATATCAGAAGATAGTCAGCCAGCCTCTACAGCTTCGCGGGACAACTTCGATGGCATATCCTGTACCTATCGAATATCTACAAGGGCCTACTTCAAATTGTCTACTATCAATCCAAGCCGCATTCAGCAGACCCTACGAAATTAAACCATCGAGGAGAGGTGAAGAGAGAAGGTGATGGTGGATTGGAAACTCGCGAGAACAGTCGCCAAGCGTTTGAAGGCAACGATTCCCACGCTTTTCTCACGACCTACAAAACGCACACTTCTCTCGCAGATGATCATGCCGTTCAATGAACTACATACTGCCGTTTTCTCTGCACCTTCAGGTTTTCGAACTCGCTCAGTGAATCCACAGGCTCGCTGATGCTCACTGTATGGCGAAGTTGAAAAGACTATGAACTTGGGTCCATTGTTGGAAACCGAAACAGAGAGGGTGGGGCAAGGGTGGGGATAGTCAGTAGTGCGGTGAGCTCACAAAGTACAGAGGGCCTCTCACACAATCTCACGAAACTCAGTGCAGATATGGGCTGCATACTCGTCGTTCCAGTCAATGTTGGCGAACCATAATTGTCGTCGACGCACCCCCGGTCCCAATCGTCTACACCCATAAACCAGGCATCGTCGACGTCCCAATCCTAAAACAGCGACAATTGGACGCCCAGGACAAGCGTGGGCGCCCAAACTGCGAGAAAGCGTGTTTGCCACGTCCAACTCTTCTTCCCAATCCCCCATTACCTCCTACGGCTCTTAGAACTCCCATTTCCTCGGACTACTGAGGATTTGCAAACTATGTCTTCAAATAACCTCGCTGAGCAAACGCCTCCCGTTGAACAAAACACCTGTAGCTTGGATAAGTCGGCTTCGTTGAAGACACAGGTGAGGTGTATCAATATCCGTTCTCAGCTCACTGAGCTGACATTGCACTACCTCTCCCTACAGTCCTCGTTTTCACTCGGCGCTGGAGTGGTGAGGTTTCGCGGATCGTTACCCATACGCTATCTCAAATTCCGTATCACGTTTAGTCGATTCCTGCACCTAATAGCACGTCCGGAGGGCCAGATAATGAGGGCGGAGGCACGACTGAAACAGTGAGTAATCCCGATATGAGACTGAGCACTTTTCCTGACTTTTATCCGACGGGGGATGATCGATGACCAGCTCCAGTCAAAGCCGTCTGATGATAATGGACAACAACCGACGGAGGGAAATGGGCCCAGAATGGTGAGCTATCCCCGTCGTTGTTCACTGGAGTCAACTGAACCCTCTCAGAATCCGGAAACGGAGACAAGTCACCCGCCGGCTAGCAGAAGATTTGTGAGAGATGAAAGACCGAACAAGATCCCGGTGAGTACTCAACCCATAGCTGCGTTCGAAGAGACTGATTCACAATTCAGGTTCCCAAGAAACCTACTTTGGAAGCATCATGGGAAGCGATTGAAAAGGAAATGCGTTCAATGGAGGAGGGTTGGATGGGAGGGTGGAAAGACGACATCGACACCTTGCTGGTCTTTGTAAGTTTCCTGCTTCACTAACCTCCTACGAACTCTGAACCGTTTTGTTAGGCTGGTTTGTTTTCGGCAGTTGTGACCGCATTCCTCGTCGAATCATACCAGTGGTTAGAAGAAGCGCCAGAAGATACCACTGTGGTACTTCTCAGACAGATCTCGCAGCAGATGAATGGTAGCGCAGTGCCACCGCCTCCCCCGCCGTACAAACCATCACCATCTGCTGTTAGAATCAATGTCCTGTGGTTTCTGAGCCTCACCATTGGACTCGCCGTTGCCTTGATCGGTCTGCTATGTAAACAGTGGGTCAGAGAGCTTCGACGACCTACCCACACGCACTCACCAAGCGACACCGTGGCGGGTATTCTTCTCCGGACTTGGAGTGCTGATACGTGGCATGTCAGCACTGTCATAACCTCTCTTCCATTGCTTCTTGAGCTTGCTCTCTTCCTATTCTTCGCGGGGCTTTTGGATCTTCTGCACACCCTACATCCAGCACCGTTTGTTGCTGTGATGAGTATTGTTATTACCACTGGCATCTTCTATCTCGCAACCACCCTCATTCCCACCGTTGATTTTATTGGAAAAGTCTTCAGCCTCTCAACAAAGCTTGACTGTCGTTTCCCCGTCGTCGACGATATAATGACGCTACCTGTTACAGAAGATACATGCCCATATAAATCTCCGCAGGCATGGGCCGTATTCCGAAGCTTCACGTGGATTTCTTCCCAAGTCCCGGGCACCATACGCGCTCTATACTCCCTCTGTGTTGTCTTTTACCCCCCCAGACACGCCGATGAACCACAGAACAGGTTCGAGAGGTGGAGAAAGCACTTCTACAACATGATACGCGAGATTGACGAATGGCCTGATATGTTCCGTATCCTTCAACGTTCAAACAAGGGCGTTTCCCCTCCACTACAGGAGCTTCATTTCTTTTCCTTTTTTGCCCGATATTACAACGACAGCCCCACCATAATGCCATATATGCAAGCCATCCTAGAAACTATGCCCTTGAGCCTTGTCATGTCAGCTGTCCTCGGCCAATGGTTATACCTTCCGGACAGGCAGTGGGTTATCGGTGACATCGATGTCGCGCTGCGAATGGTGGGGACAAGTCTGACTATCAATGATCATCTGTCATACGCCAAAAGCCACTTCCTGAATAACAGTTCGGATGTTCGCGGCCTGTCTTTGCAGTTCCTTTATTGGACCCATGTATGCATGAACATTGGGGACCTGGCCCAAACCACGGTGCACGTTCCGGATCCACTGCTTGGCGCTCACCTCCCTTTTAGTAGGATTGATAAACTGTTACGGGAACCGGACAGCTCTTTAGATGGTCCCCGAGCTATTGGCTTACGTCTTTGGAGCATTTTCACGGAGATTGCCAGGAATGCCTCACATAATGAAGCGTGCTGGGGAGCTTTGATGCAGGATTTAGCCCAGTATATTGTCATCTCATCCCCGAGTTACACTCTTCATGAAAAGATCGCAACGACCACTTCGCCATTTGTGGAGTCCGTGGAAGGCCTCGAATTCCTGACCCAAATGCATAACATCGCGCTCCATCGCGACATGAAGTTTTTGATTTCCGCCGACGGGGAGGTGTACTGGATGGAGGCAATGGATATCGTACGACGCGTGCACGACTTACTGGAAGACAACTTTCTGCCTATTCCCGGCCTATTCCCCCTTTCGCCTCGAATATTACACAGGACTTTCATCGGTCTATCTTCTACAGACCCTGGGCTCGACTTCGAGTACCTCAGGTCCTATATCCGCCATTGGAATACTGCACGGTTGCCCGCCCAGACGAACGTAATTACAATTCTCTCAACACACATCAACAACTATTCGGAATCAGCTACTCAACCTCCCGCGTTTGCTGACCCCTCGACCATCTCCCCGCTCATAGCGTCTTCAGCTGGGAAGGATTTGGTGGCCTTCATAAATACCAGACTGGCGGAAGAGCGGGAAACTTATGATAAGCTTGGAGATCGTGGTCGAACAGCGTGGCGTGAGGTTATCGAGCGCATTAGAACGGCTCGTCCGGACCTGCCATCGGATTTGTTCGTGCCTATTTTTCATGAAGGAATCGATCCTCCTCCTCCTACGCACCAGCTACCGCAAAGGCTAGTGGAAAGCCAAGCCGACGGTGCGATTTCTACTAGCCCAGAGGACCACGCAGGGGAAAGTAAAGGTGGTAGTGAGACGGCTGGTGGGCCCACCGCTTCTGGGCTGTCCATGGAACCTCAAAAGGACGACGAAGTACCGATCGACAATGGAGGTGCCGCTACAGACATGGAAAGGGGCATCCCGACAGAGACGCTCCCGGTCCGAGATGCAGCAGGCGTTCCAACCGATGGTGGAGAGGCGAGGTTTGGAGGTCCTGACGCGGATAAGAAAGTATAGGTATTTTTGACTCGCTCATGTAGCTTCTAATAACAGTAATCAAAAGCTAGCATACTTATGGAGTACTCTCCATAATCGGGGCTATCTTCACGGCGGCGGTTCATGTACGAGCCTGCTGGACCCGATGTGAAACCTCTGGGCTTAAATGTTGATAGCACCGCGAGCGAGTCTCAGTATAAAGAGTAGAGGTCATAATAAGCTGACTCTGGAGAGGTACTATCGAGTGGAGAATACGACGAGGTGATGCTTGGCCACAATTGACCATTGAGGTGAGGCACGGTCCGCTGGAAACTCGGGAGAACATCCATCAAGTGCCCAAAAGCAACAATTCCCACGTTTCTCCTTGACTCCGATTTTGACGACCCACACAACATGTTGGCGCTATGTATTCGCATCGCACCGTCCAACGACCTACACACTGGCATTCTCTCTCTGAATGCTCAGATATTAGGACTCGCCAGGTGAATGATGAATCTACCGGTTCGCTGCCATTCGTGGTATGGGAAAAGACTATGAGCTTTGGAGACCGAAAGAGAGGCGGTATTGGTCAGTATAGCGAGGTGAGTTCACCAACAGACTACAGTACCGACGTCCTTTCATTCAACCTCATGAAACTCAGTATATAGCTTGACTGTATACTCGCTGTTTCGGTCGATGTTGACGGAACACAATCGTCGTCGACGCATCCCCGACCGCCCATAGCGCGGTGATACTATCACATGTTGCTAGAGAATTTGGCAAAGCCCGGGCGCCAAAGTCCCATTCTTCCCGGCCCCCACCACGTCCCTCTACAGCTCTTCGAACTCGCTTCGTTTCGAATGACTGAAGACGCGCGGATGATGTCCTCAGACAACCTCGCTGCAGAAATGGGTAGCGTTAGAGAAAGTGCTAGTAGCTCAGGGAAATCGGCTTTGTTGAGGTCACGGGTGAGAGGTATCGATGACTGTGTTCAGCTCATAAAACTGACATTACACTGCCTCTTCTTATAGTCCTCGTTCTCACTCAGCACTGAAATAGTGAGGTTTTAAGGATCATTACCTATGGACTGTTTTAACTTCCTTATCTCGGTCAGTCAATTCCTGCACCTAGGAACATGTTTGGAGGACCAGATAATGAGAACGGAGGCACCGCTGAAACGGTGAGTGATCCTGGTACGAGACCGCGAACAATTTTCCTGAATTCCATCGGACGTGGGGTTGACCAACTCCAGGTAAAGTCGTCTGATGAAAACGGGCAACAGCCGGTGGAGGGAAATGGACCCTCATCAGTGAGCTATTCTGTCGTTTCTCACTGCAGTCAACTGAACCCTAGCAGAATCCGGAAACGGAGACAATTAACCCGCCGGGTAGCAGAAACCCTGTGAGAGATGAAGAATCAAACGAGATTCCGGTAGATATTCAACCCATAGTTGCGCTTGAAGAGACTGATTCACGAGTCAGGCTCTCAAGAAACCTACTCTAGAAGCATCATGGAAGGCAATCGAAAAGGAGATGAGTTCAATCGAGGAGGGTTGGATGGGAGGGTGGAAAGATGACCTTGACACCCTGTTGGTCTTTGTACGAGTCCCGGTCCACTGACCTTTCATGGAAACTGATATTCTTCCCAGGCTGGTTTGTTCTCAGCGGTTGTTACGGGATTCCTCGTCGAATCATATCAGTGGCTGGAGGAAGCGCCAGAGGACATCACTGTAGCCCTTCTCAGGCAGATAACTCAGCAGATGGCTAGCACTAGCGAAATGCTACCACTCCCACCATTCAAGCCATCACCATCCGCCGTCAGAATCAATGTCCTCTGGTTTTTGAGCCTTACCATCGGACTGGTCGTTGCCTTGATTGGTCTGCTATGCAAACAGTGGACTCGAGAGCTTCGCCGACCTACCCACACGCGCTCACCGAACGCTGATGTGGCACTTATTCTCCTCCGAAATTCGAGTGTCGACAAGTGGCATGTCAACACTATCGTCACTTCTCTTCCAATGCTTCTTGAACTTGCTCTCTTCCTCTTCTTCGCGGGGCTTTTGGATCTTCTGCACACTCGACATCCAGCACCATTTGTTGCCGTGATGGTTGTCGTCATATTGACTGGGCTCTTCTATCTCGCCACCACCCTCATTCCAATGGCTGATTTCATCGGAAAAGTCTTCCGCCAAATATCAACCCTCGGTGATGATCGCCGTTTCCCCGTCGTCGACAATATTATGAAGCTACCTGTTATGGAAGATACATGCCCTTATAAATCTCCCCAGGCGTGGGCTGTATTCAAGAGCTTTGGGTGGACCTCTTCTCATATCCCGTGGATCATGCGCGCTCTATACTCGTTGTGTGTCATATATTACCCCCCCAAGCATGACGAGGCATCACAGCCCCGATTCGAGAAATGGAAGGAAGCTTTCGAAGACATTATGTGGTATATCGATGAATGGCCCGATTTGCTTGGTAGCCTCCAGCGGGTGGACACGGGTATTTCGCCTTCACTACAGGAGATTGATGACCTAGCATGGCTTGTAGGGGTGTACCACGACAGCCCCGCAATAGTGCCATATCTACGGACTATTCTAGAGAGTATGCCTTTGAATCTCGTCATGCCGGCTGTCCTCGACCAATGGTTCTACCTTCCGGACAGGCAGTGGACTAACAGTGATATCGGGGTGGTGCTGGAACACTTTCGACTTCGATATTCAACGTTGGATGTTGACGATCATATATCATACGCCAAGTCCGAATTCCTCGCCAATTGTTGTGGCGACAAAAGGGTGTTATATAACCAGCTCCTCCACTGGACTCACGTATGCATGAATATCAAGGAGCTGACCCAGAGCATGGTGCATATCCCAGAACCACCACTGATCAGTCACCTCCCCTTCTGCAGGATCGATAACCTCTTGAAGGACCCAGACAGCTCTCCAGACGGTCCTCGAGCCCTTGGCGCCCGTCTCTGGAGCACTTTCACGGAGATTGCCAGGAATGCCTCACATGAGGAAGCGTGCTGGGGAGCTTTGATGCAGGATTTGGCACAATATATTGTCGTTTCTTCCCCGAGTTACACTTTCCATGAAAAGACCGCAACAACCACTTTACCATTTGTGGAGTCCGAGGAAGGCCTCGAATTTCTGAATCAAATGCACAAGATCGCACAAGGTCGCGATACGAAGCTTTTGACAACCCACAACGGCGTTGTCCAGTGGGTTGAAGCAATGAATATCGTACGAAGTGTGCACCAGTTGCCTGAAGACCACTTTCCGCCCATTCCCGGCCTATTCCCCCTTTCGCCTCGAATCTTACATAGGACTTTGGCCAGTCTATCTTCTACGGACCCTGGGCTCGACTTTGGGTACCTCAGGTCCTATATCCGCCATTGGAATGCTGCGCAGGTGCCCGCCCGGATGGACCTGGTTAGAATTCTCTCAGCGAACATCAACAACTATCTGGAATCGGCTACTCAACCTCCCGCGTTTGCTGACCCCTCAATCATCTCCCCGCTCGTAGCGTCTTCAGCTGGGCTGGAGTTGATAGCCTTTGTAAACACCCGACTGGCGGAGGAACGGGAAACTTGTGATCAGCTTGGAGATCGTGGTCGAACAGCGTGGCACGAGGCTCTCGAACGTGTTAGAACGGCTCATCCGGAGCTGCCACCAGACTTTTTCACCCCCATTTCTCACGTAGGAATCGATCATCTTCCTTCTACGCACCAGCCATCGCAAGGAAAAGTCGAAACCCAAGCCGACGGTGCGATTTTTACTAGCCCGGAGGACCACGCAGGGGAAAGTAAAGGTGGTAATGAGACGACCGATGGGCCCACCGCTTATGAGCTGTCTATGGAACCTCGACAGGATGACGAGGTGCCGCTCGACGATGGAGGTGGCGCGATCAACATGGAAGGGGGCGTGCCGACAGAGACGCTTGTCCAAGATACAGCAGGGGTTTTGACCCATGATAGAGAGGCGAGGTTCGGAGGTCCTGACGCGGATAAGAAAGTATAGGTATCTTTTACTCGCTTTAACCCGTGATATCTATCGATTCGAATGGCCGTGGTAAGCAGGATCCAACATACCTACGCAAGTAGTACTCTTCACGATTAAGGCGGTCTTCACGGCGGCCGCGTTCATGTACTACAAGCCCTCTGCTCCCGATGTGAAACCTCTGAGTTTGAATGTTCATAGCACAGCAAACGGATTTCAGTATAGAGATTGGAGGTCAGGGAAACCGATCTCGGAGAGGTAGTGTGAGCGCAGAACTGAGAAGGTGATGGTTGGCTTGAAAGTCGAGACTCGTGGGGAGTCGCGAGAAGGCTCATCAAGCGCCCCCTGCCCCCTGGAGGTATCATGTCCTACGGGGCCTTCAGGGTTCCGACCCGCAAAACATGCACGTGCTATCAACGTTGCTCATTCTTCTCTCCTAGACTATTGCGCCGTCAAATGGGCTGCGTAGGACCATCATTTCTACGCTTTCGGGTTGTCGAACCCACCCAGTAAAGTTGCTGGTACGCTGATGCTCAACGTTCAGTGCTCAGGCCATCTCATTTGCTATTGGTCTAAGGCGTGGACGCCTTTTGTCACCCGATGTTCTAGGTGTTCAAACGTTCATTCCTCGTACAGTCGTCGTTCTCACTCGGTACTGAATTGGTGAGGTTTTGAGGATCGTTACCTGTGTGCTGTTTTGTCTGGCAATCGTGGCCACAATCGGTCCCATTCCCTCAAAGGCTATGTCAAACCAAGTACAACTTTCGTTCGAACTCAATGATGAAAACACATGGGCCAGACAAAAAGCACAATAACAATCCTACCATGATATACAAGTGAAAATCACTAGGCGTATTGCTTCGATAGCTCATTGAAACAAATCGTCTAACCCCTCGATCAGAGGTTTGGCCCCGGTCTCGTTGGAGCTTCCGTCGAGGACACGATCCCAACCCTGAGTCACGGTAAGAACTGTTATGACATGTTCAACCGATAGCGGCGCATTTTTGGAGAGCGCAATGCATTGGGCGCTGCTAACGGCGTTTTTGATCTGCGAATACGACTCATGAGCACAATGTGGGCTGTTGAAAGGACGAAAGCAGACAAACCTGTCGTCCGTTCATAGGGACGCGACGTGCAAGCATGTCTATGTCAGAGTCGCTGAGCCTCTCGCCTTCCTTGGTCGTTCGATTAAGGAATGTTTTCCAGATTTTCTTTTGTGCTTCGACGCCAAGACCAGGATAATTGATGGTGAAATGAATACGACCTAGCATACCTTGATGAGCGTGTGGAACGAGGAAGTAATAGCTGGCTTACTCTCAAAAGCCGCATCGCACTGCTCTAGAAGATTCGTCGTCAGGAACAGTATCCCGTGATAGTATTCAAGCCGCCTAAGAAAAATGGACACGAGTGCATTGCGCACAACGTCTGTGGGGGTACGTTGTTGCAGGAATACCTCGGCTTCGTCGAGGAGTAAGATCGCGTCCCAGGTACGACCGAGCTCGAGCACTTGGTCCAAACATTTCTCGACCTTGTGAGGCTCTACGCCAAGTTCGCCCGCACTCAAAACATACAGCGGACGCTTGGTGAATTCAGCCAAGGCCTCTACGGTAAGTGTTTTACCACATCCAGGTTTACCACACAACAGGCCGATAAGCCCTCTACCTTTCCCTTTCACGACGTCGTCGAAGTTCTTCGAACGGTTGTTATGTTGTTCTACAAGGGCACGAATGAGGGTCTTTTGCTGTTCACCGAGAACAAGGGACTCGAGCGGCTCGTCTGACCATTCGATATCCTGTACATGGTCGATTCCAAGCCCACCTGACGGGAGAACAGGCTCAACTCGATAGAGATTCGACCGTAGAATAGTACCGCAAAGGACTCACCCCATTTCTTTGTGCCGAAGCAAAATCCCAGAACAACCGGTGTGCATATCAAGAAGTCATCGTCTGTTAGATCTTTAGACGAATCTAATTTACGATGGTTGCGATCAGGGTAAATCAGATAGTTGGGCTGGAATTGTCGAAATGCAGTCGCGTCGACCATAGCCCGCCCGTGAGTCTAGAATGAATGTTTGAACCCTATTGAATGGAAGTGAAAAAAATTCGAGGAGAAACGTCGCTCACAGTGAATTTCTCGTGTTTCTTGGGGTCCGCCGATTGACACATCCCTGGACCACTGATCTCGTAGAGGCAACGCTTATCATTCGCTATTTGCATGAACTTCTTGCCCCTTTTAATAACGCGTTCGCGGAGCGCTACCTTGTCCGGGTGGTAGTCCAAGGGGTACGTCGGCAAAGCAAGGACCTTCTGAGCACCTGAGAACTCATCGATCTTCAAATATTCGTGCGTGTATCCCACGCTCACACCGTCGTTATGAATGATGCGACAGTAGATTCCGGCGTAATTCCCTTCCGAGGTTCGCTCGTAGTCCAGACTTTGCACCAAGAGTATCTGGTCCTGCTCAGTAAGGGCATGGAAATGATAGATGAGTGTGTTTGGTTTGAAGATAGCCCACAGAAGCTCGTATGTGATCTGTTGATGCCTATTCAAAAGCTCTTCGAGGTTGGGGATAACGTCCGAGAAATCCTCCTCGATGAATTGAATGGCAGCCTATCCACGAGTAAAACATTGATTAGTAGTGTTTCTAGGGAAGACAGAGTATCTCGCACTTCAATGTCGTTGATAAGCTCATCGTCACGACAAGGTTTGATTCGTTCCTGTTGCAGCCGCTTTTCCAGTTCATCGTAAGAGTGAAAGAAAACTTTGGGGTCGGCCTAGTAGAAAGTGGCATTGCGTCCAGTATCTGACTGAAGCAGGAGGAGATGTGGCTCACTTTGGGGGGTACTTTGGATAGTTCCAGCCACTCAACGTTTTTATTGATTGCCAATAGCAAGTCGCCGAGAGCTTGACTCAGAATCTCGACTTCAGTGCCCACATATTGGCCTTTCGAGTTGATATGGCGCTTGACAGTCAACACACGCTTATTGCTGGAATGTCGGGTTTTCTTTGGCTTGGATTTCTTAGTCGGACGCAGCGTAGCGGAGAAAGTCCTCCTGTGGACCGTTGTCAGTATGTGTATCCGCAGAGAGATCTCGACGAGGAAGGACTTGCGTGTCAAAGCTCGATGTTCATGTCAGCTTTACCGTCGCGACCGAGAAGGAAAAGGGACTCACAAACAGTCAACACGTTGTATCCGTTTTGAGACGGGGACTCTGGCAGTCTCTGTGGTGACAGAGTCACTCTCTGGCACATTGACTGCCGGGGTCAAGGAGGATTCTACTGACATGGGATCTAATGAAAAGGAATGATGGCACAAAGATGTGGGACCCTTAAGTACACCTTTTTGCTTTCTTCTTTCTCGCAGTATAGGTCCCACGAGTCAATGTCCATTGTATCGATTAATCTGGTAGGAACCGAGTCTTCGGTGCTGTCGATGGCCCGAGATATGTCTTTGAACCTGCTGACCATTGACCAAGCATGTGGATGGGATGTCGTTGAGTGCTCCTCATTTGGTGCTCTTTTTTGAACCTCGTGCGTATACCTTTGAAGGGATCCATGATATGTGATAGAGATTAGCGCCTTATCCCGTCCCTCCTAAAAAAAACAACCACTCGTCACCTACTTCACACTGGGGGTTGCGCGATCATCACCCGATTACAGTAATCGAAATATTCGTGACAGCTCTCATGCTCAATCCACAAGGTCCAGGCGTCAGCTTCTACTTCTTATCTGATCAATATTTGATTGAGCGGCGATCGCCCCGGAGCGCCGCCAGTTCCAGTCGAGCGAGTGAGAGGACAGCACCTTCCCACGGTTCCATAGCTTCGCGTCTTTCTCTTTCACCACCAACAGCGGCCGCCTGCCAACCATCGTAGCCAAAACATCGAACCACTCTTCTCTTACGAATCTTTGACCACCCACCCACCCATCTTACCCTTCACTCTAGTTACAGCCCAATACCTTTCGTACAACACATATTTCCGTATAATCTGTCTTGATTTCTCGATTCTTATTCGTCCTACCAGAGTACCACATATCTCGTACGCTAACAATGTAACCGAAATCTTGCATATCATTGACGAAGTTGAGCATCATCATCCGGTAATCACCAGAGACTGAGCTTAGAGGCACCCGCCCACCCGCGGGCGCCCCTTTCTCTCGTGTTGTCTCTCGTGTCCGCGCACGCTTCGCGTGCCCAACCCAACCTCTAGCCGGAAGCTGCTCAGCTTTTCTGGACGGTGCAGGAGACGAGACTGGAATAGTGAGCTCAGAGCTGTGGCCGGGTAAAGCGAACCAGCGCTTGTCATTACCTTGCCATTATTTTCAGCCAGCTTGGACCTGGCATTTGGCGTGAGACTCGGTGGTACTTGGAGTCAGAAGTCGGCGTCGCTTCTAGGCAATAGATCACTCGACATCTGGGTACCTTCCTGCGCCGTGAGTAGCAGTGAGTTATGATAGAGGAGCAAGCACTGGGTAGACACAACAGAGACCTTCCTAATCTCTATCATGAAAATGCGCGAAGATTGCATTCTGTGGAGAAACACGTACAGTTCCTTTGATCACCTTAACACGGGAGGCCGCTGATTTTGCGTGCAATGTTTTCTGGCCAAAAAAAAAGATCAGCGAAGTATAACTGATGCGTTTGCCTGTGAGATGTGCTACTTAGACTGGTAGATGGTGAGGTTGTCGTTGTGGGGTTATGGAATAAATAATATGTACGGCGGTCCAAATGTCACGGAAAAGGTTAGGAAAGGGGCTCCTTGGACCAGTGTGACCCGGTAAGATGTCACGCACTGTCACACTTTTCCTCTTAGCTATCAGTCCTCAACGGTCTTGGACTGTAATAAATAAGATTGGGGTGCACCGATCCCTTCAGGCTCAGTCTTACTACGTAAAACCCCCGTCGTGCGCAAAAAAGGCGGAATTTGTCCAATTTTTTGAACATTGTCGTCCATTGGCTGAAGTCCACTTCTTCATGAGTTGGTAGAATATGCATTAGATATATTCTAAGCTTCCTAGATGCCTATATCTAGCAAAATCAAACAAGGGCAACCAGTACATGCGAGTAGCTCAAGGAGCCCCAGTGGTCCAAGGAACCCCAAAAGACTGTATAGCGGTGTTATTCGATATAGGCTTCTCCGTGGTATCACACCGAACCGAAGTAAGTCAGGGAGTTGAGGACGAGATAGATTATCAAGATTCACGCAAATGGTTTGAAGATTGAAGAACACTAGTTTGACGAGCGCTAGGTTGTACTAGAAGGGCTTAGGATCCATCGAGATCAGTACCCGTGCCCCAGGAGATTAGCATGAGTACGAGGCTGCTACTCAAAGATGTAAGTGGATCGATCCAGGGTCACAAAGATCGCAAAGACGCCACTCGAGAATTGCAGCCTCAGGTTTCCCTTGCGACTTAGGATCTGTTACCGTTACCGACGCGACTTGCAAATCATGCTCGTCACTCAGAGCAGCGCTGTACTATGCATGTGACATGGAGTCACGCCTTATGGTCACGGTTTTCGACGTCATCGGTTCACGCCGTTTTGTCGCCCTCCGACTCCGAGTCTCCCTCCTTTCCTAGCCGCCAGTATCTCGACCCCCTCACGAGCCCATTTCCCTGTCGGCAGTGACATCTCAAGCAACTAACCGACAATCTGGTTCATAGTCGATAACGATATCATGCAGTGAGTCTGGTTTCCTGTTGTATTCATCGTTGAATAATCGTCTGATGGTCTTTGGCGGTGCACACTGTAGTAGGTATAATATTTGCCTTCTCGTGTCACCTTTGGTCCATTTGATCACAATATCAGTTCTATCTATACGCAATAGGACTGGTTGGCCCAGTGACTTGTGGTGGTGTCGGAATGGCCACAGCTGTCGCAGCTTTCACATCCTGGCTTTTCACGTATGTTTCGGTGGAACATTCTATTATACCCAACCTGACCTGTTCACGTCCTCTTCATACAAAACTCGCCTTATCTCCCGCATCAACCTCCTGTAGCCCAAGGCTCTAGCGACTATAAATCTGGACATGAATGTGGAACTTCCCAAGTAAGTATGGCGCCTCCATTGATTCATTTGATCATCCAAGTAATTCTCATGATCGAGGTCTCCACCGATACTCTCGCCTCATGTACATCACCGCGGGAACGAGTCCTAGAGGCCCGAATATTCGATGCTTACTTACAATGGTTCGTTGATAGGATCATATGGGAAGTTACTCGCAGAGGCCAACTATGGTAAGAATCTAATACTAAAGTTAGTCGAATTCTGTCGTTCGGGGCTCGAGTTTTGACCTTGCCTTCACCTTAGTCTTCCCTACGGACCCTCCCTCACATTCCTTTTATTTTTTTCAGCTCGTGGTACAGCTACCTCTACTTGTGAGCTTCAGGACATACTAACGTCGATGATATAGATGGCCGTTTCTGTTCTCGAAGAGCGCTGTTCGTGTGACATTCGTGTGACACTTCAATTCCGTGGGAAAGTCTCTAGCTCTAGCGCTCAACGCCTCGTTGCGAACGTTCTCAGGGACATATGCAGATAAAAGATCGATTCCACTAGGCATAGCTCCCGCTTCTTGAAATTTCTGAATCTTGCGGTGACGCGGCACTCACACCTTTCACTGCTTCTTTTCGCTCCGCCAACATGTCTGTTGTCCCTATTGGAAACACTCCCACTGTGAATCCCCGAGTCCCAGGGTAAGAGTTTGTGTTCAACAGCATACATTCCCTCAAAGAACGTGTTTTCCTAGTGTTCCACAAACACTATTCCAGCGCGCTGTCGAAGACTACCTTCGATCGCTTCCAGAGAAAAAGAGCCAAGGAGAACTCGTAGCCCAGTGGAAACAATCGGCAGTCACTCCAGAAACCATCAACCAGATGTTGCAACAGGCTGCAAGCGAGAAAGGCCGGGCTACCACCGCTTTCACAAGGATTTTTCGTCGCATTTTCAGTGAGCTGAAGGAATACACTGGAGTCATTGACCAATTGGGTGAGTTGAAACATATTCAATCCGCGTATACTCGGAGAGACTTAACTGCCTGCATTTTCAGTATCGGCGAACCCAATGCCCTGTGCTCTTATCTGGGGTGCGCTGAAAGTGGCTATAGAAGTAGGTGGTTATGCATTAGGCCAAGAGACAGCGGGCTCACTCAAAATTAGAGTGCTCATAGACATTTCCAACTCTTCGACACCATCAAGGAGGAGTTGCGAGCTCTCACAACCCAAATACACCGAATGAACGCATACGAAGAGCTTTATGGTGACTCCGAAACCATGCAGAAGTTACTCTGCAAATCGTATGAGAACATGCTTCGGTTCTGGAGTAGAGTCAAGAAAGAGTGCGGCAGATGTTGTTAGTGTCTCTTTTGTTCTGGGAAGCTAATCGTTAGGCATCTTCACTGATACACATGCCAGATTTGAATACCAAACTACGTTCTCTGGGATCCGCAAGCACGAAGAAACTGAACGAGGTTATAGCAGACCTGGAGGAGAACGCGAACGATATCCGAGAAGCAGCATTGTTAATCGAGGCAAAGACTGGCAAAGGCGAGCGTGAACAAGCAGAGATCGAGCGTCAGGCCAACAGAGAATTGCGTGATGCGCAAGAAGTCGATCGTCGAGGTGGATAAGCCTGTCTCGTTTATGATCAAATACTGACATATATTCCAGATGCGAAATACAAAAGCGTTGTTGGGTGGCTGACTTCGAGAGGCCAATGCTCGAACAGGATCAATTATGAACTGAAACAAAAAAATACGACGGATAGGTTCTCGGGCACATGCGAATGGCTGCTCCAGCACCCCGACTACAAGACTTGGCGCGACGGTACTTCACGGTCACCTATCATCTGGTTACAAGCCCCTCCAGGCTTTGGGAAGTCCATGTTATGTTCATTTGCCATTCACTCCATTCAGCCAACGCCGGACTCCGCTACTTCCGGCGACATGGCCGCATTTCATTTCGTCCGATTTGATCAGTCTTGCGACGCAATGGACATTCTCTGTTTGTTGGCAGAACAATTGTTCCAGTCTTATTGGAGACGTGCGGAACAGGTTGATCCACATATTCATGCCTTCACACAGACAAGCAACTGCTCCGTCGACAACATCATAGAGCTACTCAGTGCCATTATCGAGAAAGTGACGCACGTCTTCATCTTCATTGATGGTCTCGATGAGCAGGAGAACCGCTGGGCCGAAATCAAGTCTGTGATTCACCGCCTCGCGGCACTGGCCGAGAAATACCCTGACCGGCTTCGGATCTGGTATAGCAGCCAGCCCCGAGCATATATCACAAAGGAGCTCATTCCCCTCGGGTGCCAAGTCGTGAATCTGCGTGAGGAGTTCAGTCGTGATGTGGAGGCGTATATCTCCAGCATTCCCAAGCTGGTTGGAAACGGCCAACGAGATCAGGTTGTCGAGCGAGCGGGTGGTAACTTCCTATGGGCTAAACTTATGGCCGACTCGATTGAGAAGTACGCGAACACTCCTCGGGAGTTGGAAGATTTCCTTCGCGACGAACTCCCGATTGGATTGGATGAGTACTACTGGCGGATATTCGACCGGATTCCAAAACCACAACGTGCGTTGGCTGCGTAAGTTACGCTATCTGCCTTTTACTTTCATGTATTCACGCTTTCGTGACAGCAAGATATTCTCAATCGTAGTATTCGCTCGTCGGCCCTTGAGGGTCGAGGAAATCCGTGAAGCCATATGGCTATTGCAGAGCAAGTCACCTAGTAATCCCTCCACCGACGATAAACCTTTCCCAGGCCGCTTGACGGAGATGTTCTCCCCTCTCATCCAGACTGATGAAGCCGATGTAGATCGGCGTTGCCGAATCATGCACTCGAGCGTTCGTGATTTCCTACTGCGCCATCACGATGTCATAGGCCCTGATCTTCTCATCTCCCCTCGAGACATGGCGGAGGCCTGCATGCTATATCTCAAGCAGACACGGTACTCACAGATACTACGAAAAGAACGAAACCGCTGGTATGACATGACGGGAGAACCAGTCGATCAGCACCAGTTCATCTCTTACGCTGCGAAATACTGGCATAGGCATGTTGAAGAGCTCCCTAGTATGAAGGAGTGGTGGGTGGGAGCGTCAAAGGAGTGGTTAGAGGGAGTTGACAAATTCCTTACCTCCACAAACTTCCAGACCTGTCTCCAGATCCAATGTATCTGGGTTGACGGTAGATTCAATGTCTTTGGCGCTTCCAAGCTATACATAAATCTACCCTTTCTCATCAGCGCATTTCCCAAGTGGTTCTTGAAGAGCTCCCCCGATGCATGGAAGAAGTGGCGGGACTACCAACGATTTACTCACCAATGGCGAAAGCTTTTGAACTGTGCATCATGCGGTAGCCCAAAATGCGAAGCCATACCCACTTGCGGAGAGATCGATCGGTGCTGGTGGACGGCCTTAGGACCTGATAATTTTCTGTCGAAGGTACCAGGACGCTATGTTTCATTTACTCTCCCGACCGACGCTGGACGCAAAGGTGCATCCTTTGAATGCCCGAACCCTGACGGCACACGATTGAACAAGATTCGGCTGGAGTGAGTTCCTCCCCTCCATGAAGTAATTCGCCCAGTACCTGACCACAGTTTTCGCTTCTTTCAGGTCCAATGATGATGACACTTACACGTTCGCCTGTGAGCAATGGTACTTGAAAGGGGGTGAGAGTCCACGGCTCTCATGGGAGGGAAAAATTACGGTTCAAGACACACCTGCCACCTGGCTGTACTATTCCCCGACTAGACAACCGAGCGCTGCGAACGCACGTCCCCCGATCGCCGCGTTCAGTCAAGATGGTCAAAGCCTTCGAATCGGTGGCCATATTTTCGCAGTGGCCGACGATGGGCAAACCCGCCTGACGAGAATGCAACCGAGCCACGGCCTGGCGACACCTCGTGTCTACGTCGAAGAATTTGCAACACGCGGGGAGATTGTCGTGTTGACCTCTAGAAGGAAGCCCAGAACTGACACAACCCATGAAAATGGCCTTGGGGATAGCATGATCAGTGGTATCGGAGAGGATTTGGTGCAGTTAGAGATGCGAACCACTGGTAGCATACGACGGACAAGAGAGGCGCATACTGCACGCGTCGATACTGCTGATGAAGGGTCAGCCAGTGATTCGAGTGACGATGCGTACGAAACCTACAGCGAAAACTCCACGGTTTTGTCTGAAGACGAGGTTTTCGAGGACGACGATATCCTGCCCGCTGGCCGCCCCGATGTTATGGAAGAGTCTAGCAGCGATTCAGATGGTAGCGAACTCGACGACTCTGACGTCTCAGGTCCTGCTGATGATGTGTCCGTGATTTCGTCGCCATACTCTAGCAGCCCCAGCTCGAGCAACTCTGACTCTGATTTCAATTCTGATACCCCATCAAGCTCAGAAGGGTCTTGCGAATGGGAGAGCGATGATGACTATCCTTTTGATCCGAGTGACAGTGAGGCGGAACCTGAATTCGCCCGCGTCAGGACGACTCGGCTCGCTGCACGAGCATCACTTCGCATTTACAACGTCAGCTTGCCAGATGCAGAACAGCAACTCCTGCGGTTAACACTTCCATTCCGCTTCATGATCTACGCTTCTCCTCCAGTCGTACACCCAACTAGTCCACTTGTCGTTTGGCCAATCGGGGGCGGCGAGATACTATTCGTTGACTTCAACGAGAAGACATACTTCAGACGGAGGATTAGACCATCGACTCTGTACAGTCAGTCTGATTCCTGTCTGTATCTCCTTGCAGCCGGCTAACATTTCACTGCGTAGCCAAGCACGTTTCCGTGCAATGTCATTTCTCCCCCACCGGTAAATATCTGCATATTGCTGCCTTCGAAGCGCAGCGAAAGCCTGAGGGCAACCGGAGGGGCTCCAGCGAGAAGCCTCCACTCCAGCTCGCAGTGCTCGTCACCACTTACCGACTATCTGAGCGTAAAACAACTCGTGCCCCTCCATCCCTCATTCACCGTGTCAAGGTGAACCTTGGGTTTTACCAGTCACTGACTGTGTCCAGCCTACCCTTCACTTTGACATGGACGCCTGACCGAGTGTTTCTGACGACTCGAAAGATCCTTCTCAGGGTTTACCAGATTTGCCTTTTCTCCAAGGAAGCCAAGCATGAAGACGCTATTTGGGCAGCTCGGGACGCTGTTCTTGTTCCGAAAAAGTCCATCTTTCTGCCCGACACGGTGGTAGGGCGGGAGGTTTATTTCTTTCCCCCTCTACATTCTGGAAGCACCCAGGCGCGTATCCTAATCGGCAGCGAAACGAGACCTTCAATGGCGTTTGACTGGCGCCAACAGTTGTCCCCGCCTGTGGGGTGCTATATTGATGAAGATAAAGACATTGGAAGATGGGTTCACTCGCGCGACCGGACTGAAGTTCGTGACGACTTGGGCATTGGAAAGCTTAATATTCTTAGGGAAAGGTTCGATGAAGAAGACGATTGCGATCGTAAGTGGACCCTTATCTCAGATGTACACAACGAAACGCTAATACCTGATGTACCGTGTTTCTCAGTGGAACCGTACATCCTCTAACCCATCCTCGTTCAGCGTTCAACGTGGACTCCTATTAGTCCACATGTACAATTTAACTTCAGAACTCTCGGACAGTCTGCACCGTACGAGCATTCGTCTCTACCTCCTATTATCCATGTGATGTAAATTCTTGAATAAAAAGCGTGAAACTCGCCCAGAATACTACTTACCAGCACTTGGTGAGCCAGCCGGATTGGCCAGTGGTAGACTCGCCGCTCGGCGCTCGCGAGTCGCGAGACCATTGATCAAGCGCCCAAAAGGTACCACTTCCCACGCTTCTCCTCCACGATTTTGACCCGCACGACATGCTTGTGCTATCAACGTTGCACACCCTTCTCTCCCAAATCATCACGCCGTCGAATGGGCTGCATACTGCCATTCTCTCTACACCTTCAGGTTGTTGAAGCAATTTAGTGAATTTGCCGGTTCGCTGATGTTCGCTCAGGCCATCTCGTTTGCTATGCATCGGAAAGATCAAAGGACGAGGTGAAACATATGACACCAACTTCTTTGTGAAATCGCGACTGAAGAGGATATCTTTCTCACAGATTCGAGTGATAGTAGGCCTTAGTGGCGAGGTATGGCAAGAAACTTTGAGTGTGGGCCCATCGGAGAACGAGAAAGAGAGGATGGGGATGGTCAGCAGTGAGGTGAGTTTACACACTACAGACGGCCCTCTCGTTCAACCTGACGAAACTTAGCATATAGCTGGGCCGCATTCTCGTCGTTCCAGTTGACAGTGATGAACCACAAATGTCACCGACGTTCCCTCGTTCACAACCAACCACACCTACGAAGCAGGTATCGTCGACGTCCTCAACGATAACTATTGGGCGCAGTAGACCTGCAGATACAAAAGAAACGGTTCAGGATTATAGTCCGTTGATGCTACTCACGTTGAACGCGTCAGAGGATGTTGAATGGGAGGAATTGCAAATGAAGGTGTGTCTGTGTGAACGACCTTGTATACGTTCTCCTTCTAACCGTTTGATTACTCTCAGGGCAAGGCTCTCGCTTCACATCTCGCAAAGCCTCTCAGCAGATATCGGGAACACCTTCAGCCACCTTCAACACCATCGTCGCCTGCAAAGACACCTCCTATTACGTCGAATAACTCTGGGATTAACCCACCGGCGGCACGTTAAGGAAACGTACCATTATACTTGACCTCGGAACTTTTCTTACAAGTCGTTCTTAGTCTGCGAGTTGCGGATATTCAAATTGCGTATAGATCCCTGGTATCTCCTTCCACTTATGGGTAAATTTTCTCTACAACAGACGATGAGAGTTCCCATTCGAATGTCTATAAAAGTACCTAGTCCATAAATTTCTGCTCTTTCGTTGACTTGTTTCCGCGCTCGGGTAATTTCGATACCGGTGTCCAGTTATTGCACGCGACTGCCGTCGCTTACCGATATTTCCTGGACATTTCTCTCCCTCACCTTCATCCCCTCTCAAAGTTCTCATCGTGCGTGGGTCGCCGGTACTGGTATCTAGAGCGATTCCCAGCGTATTGAGCATCACATCGAGCTCTAATTTGAGAACGTCAGCCTCCGCATCGACAGCGACGTCACCCACGGTCCGGGAAAAGTAATTTTTTTAATTCGCGAAGTCGAACTCTTCACCGTTTCAACCGCGACGGTCACCACTAGGACAACCCCGTTGAAGACAAATGCGACGTTGGCCCTCGATTCCAGCATGGCCACGTCTTTGTACCAACAACATCCGGCAGTGTCGAAGTCAAACCCAGTACCGCTGCGGACAGTGCTCTTCACATTCTCCATCTAGCTCAAGAATTCCCGAATCGAGCAATTTCACGTCTCAGAATAGAGCATACAGCGTAGCCGCAGCACAAATTCAAACCCATGAATCTCCCCGAATACCCCGTCACCACTCACCCGCAGCTCGACCCAAACTTCAGCAGCTACAGTCATCACCTTTGCCCCCCAAACCACCACCAAAAACGACCCATAGGACTGCAGAAGCGCGGAATCCGATTGATACGCTTCAACCACAGCTTCAGCAGATACGTTCGAACTTGTTTACGTTGCTCGGGACAGCACATCCATCACTCAATGACCTCCTTCACACGTCCAACTATTTCTCGCTCACGAATCAGAAGAAGATGTTGCGGGTCTTGGTGGTACTCTTGTGGGCAAAGGCAGTGAATGGGAGAAGTGCAGGATGGGACGCAAAGCTTCGAGAAAGCGAGTTGAACGGAGGGGAAGCGTTGACGTGTGCGGGCGTGTTGAATGACACGAATCCAAACACGCCAGATCATAGAGCGAGCTTTGAAGGCGTCTTCGCGCTACGGACACCACACAAAGGAGCCTCAGAATTCGGTACAGGTGCATACGTGGAGGTCGAGGAGAACGGAGGAATTTTACCTACACAACTTCGTCTCGCACAAATAATCGAGATGATACATACCGCCGGAGGGTTACACGACATGGTATCATCCACAACAACTCCGTCAACCGATTCCGACGCGTCATTGTACAACAAACTCTCGATTCTAGGTGGTGACTTCCTTTTAGGACGCGCTTCCCATGCTTTATCCCGGCTAGGGGAACCGGAGGTTATCGAGCTTATTGCTAGTGTCATTTCCAACCGTGTGGAAGGAGAGATGTGGGGCATGGAAGACCTCACTAGCACCCCCTCGACATTCTCTTCGCCCGAAACGGCCTGGAGCCTATATATGCGCAAGATTTACCTTTCGGCGGCGTGTCTATTTGCCAAGGGCGCGCGAGGGTCTGTGGTGCTGGCTGGGTGCAAAGAGGGAGCTCAGGAAGGACTCTGGAGAGAAGCAGCATACGTGTTTGGCCGCAGTTTTGGAACAGCTAGTGAGGTGAGTTCGACATTGTCTGTGAGATTTTAGTTGCCATCGTGAGTAACGTTTCGGTCGTTTTAGCTCTTGAAACATCTGTCCGACTATGAATCCATCACCCTCTCTAACCCGCCACCTCTGACTGCTCCTGTTCTCTTCACATGGGAGACTCATCTTGATGTGGTAGGACCTATGATATCGAGAGGTTTCTCTGGTGAGGGAGACGTAGAAGAGGCGAGTCTAATATTTCACTGTCGTCCCCATCCTCGCTCATTCAGTAACTCGTCACAGATCCATGACCTCGTTCGCACATCAGACGCCCTAGACCGTACGAGAGACCTCATTCGTTCCTACGCAGACCAGGCACGGCAAGCCTTAGACTACCTACCAGAGAACACGGAGGGAAGGGCCGGTCTGGAAGTGCTAGTCCATAATCTTATGAGGAGGGTAGGCTAATCGTTGTAACTTGATCTGGGCTTTCGTAGGTTGTGGGGTAGACGGGATGGATTTCGTGCGCACCACCGCTCAATAATAATGATTACCTTCTGGGTAGTTGACTGCAGTGAAGATTTGACACAGTGGGCGCGCTTGATTGAACGGGAACTAGCGGAGAGCTACGAATTCTGGACGACCGCACTCGTAGAGAGTAGGTATGTAAGTCAAATCAATAGATACGATGGGTTATAATGCGTCCTTCAAGAATGTCTATACGTTCTTATCTGCGCCGGGACCTCCAAACCTCGTCTCTTCGTTACTCTGATTCTCTGGTGTATCTGGAACTGCGAGTGGCACCATCGGGATACCCTCTTCAGTGTCAATAGCGATGTCCTCGTTAGTGAGCAGTGCTTCGTCGTCGTCTTGCCTGGTGGTGGGTCGTGTCGTGTCGTTACTATTTTTAGTCTCTCCTGCGTTGTCCTCTGAGCCAGGGGAAGTCGGACCGTTGGGCTGGGCTTCGAGGGTTTCAACTCCATCCTGCGGTGGCTGGTGCGTGGAATTCGGAGGAAGGGGGTCGATTTCTTCCTGAAGAATGGGCGTGAAGAAATCCGGTGGTAGCTCCGGACGAGCTTCTTTAACGCGCTCTAGAGCCTCACGCCACGCTGCTCGGCCATCATATCCAAGCCAAATGTCAAGTTCAGCCCACTCCTCCGCCAGTCGGGTGTTCACAAAGGCTACCAATGCCAGCCCTGCCTCAGACGTTACGAGCGGAGAAATGGTCGAGGGGTCAGGAGATTGAAGACCCCACTCCGGATGGTCGTTGATATGATCCGAGAGAATTTTGACCAGCTCCGTCTGGTTGAACGCCTTTGCATTACCCCATTGGTCAATGTAGGTCCTGAGGTATTCAAAGTCGAGCCCAGAGTCCGTTGGAAATATAAAAGCCAAAGTCCTCCGTAGCGCTGGAAGTGAAAGGGAGAATTGGCCGGGAACATCAATGGGTGGAAAGTGGTTCTCGGGCAACTCGTGCACGCGTCGAACGATATCCGTTGCTTCTACCCAATGTACAGCCCCGTCGTGGGACTCCAAGAGCTTCACATCGCGATGAAGCGCGATGGCGTGCATCTGATTCAGGAATTCGAGGCATTCCTCGGATCGCACAAACGGCGAGTTGGTCGCTGCAGGCATTCCATGGAGAGTGTAAAACGGGGAAGAACTGATGATATATTGGGCCAAATCTTGCATTAGAGCTCCCCAGCATGTTTCTTCATGCGAAGCACTCCTCACAATCTCCATGAAAATTCTCCAGAGACGGAGGCCGATGTCATGAGGACCATCTGGAGAGCTGTCTGGGACCATCAGAAGATTATCGATCCTACTGAAAGGGAGGTGAACGTCAGGTGATGGATATGAAAAGTG
>JANHQD010000283.1:0-14318 GCA_024721195.1 Marasmius sp. AFHP31
TGGAATAACTCCCACCCCAAATCGCCTGAATAGAGCGGCATAGTTCGGGTTCAAATGGGATACCGGAGAGTGGAAAATGGAGTCGAAAGCTGGATATTTGAGTTTGAGACACCTGAGGGGCGGTTCAGATACTGCGGATGTCATCAGCCGAGGATGATTAAGGGCGATGACTGTCAAGGGCCATGTATCTCAGTATTGCTTGATTTGGAGAGGTGGCTAATGATGTCAATCATTCCAGAGTGCGATGGGAGGTAGAGTGTATAAAGCAAGGTCCTGGGAAGGAGGAAAGGAGATTCCGTGTGAACTCGTCTCAAGCTGCACAGCTTCGCGCTCACGCTATAATCACATGTCTGAGGCACGTGCACGACGCGTCGCGTCGGTCCGGTTGATGTCTCATATCAAGGCTTGGCTAGCGCGCCATTGGTTTCAAACCACATATTTGGGAGGTTGAACTGAAGTATCGATTGTGCATCGCGTCGCAGCCGCGCCCTGAAGTTCGTAAGGCCTGGTATCTTGGCGAGTAATGTTATGATACACTTTCCATTCCCTTCCTATGGCTTGAACATGGCATCAAATGATCGTGTCGTCGTAATAATGGTGGTCTCATTCTGAATTGGAGCTACTTATATTATTGAAGCGACCCGACTGAAAAGCCCAACTTCCCCGGCACATTTCACCTCTATCCCTGCCTATCATTTCACCGACTTCGATGCATTGAGATCTAAGTGTCCGTCCCTAACCACCATCGTTTCGGCACTTTGATATTCACTCATAATTAGCCCAGGCGAAGGTGAAAGGCACCAAGATCACTCACGCAAACAGAGATAGAATCTCCACCGCAGCTTCCTGAGTTCGGGTCTGGGCGACAAGCATACTGAAGTCCGTTGAACGTATTCTTATACCCTGTGAACCTAATGGGAGGAGGGCTACAAGTGAACGTTCCGGTGGTACAAGGGTTCTCATTGGTGGTGAGGCTGTCGACACTCTTGCAACTAGCATCGTAGACTTGCCCTAGTGAAGTTGTCAGTGTTATCGTGTATGTGAAGTCATGCCAGTGATAGTGGCGAGGAAGAGGCTACGAACAACGTGTGACCCCTCCCCCGAGATCTTGCGCATTCCCGACTCCGTAGTTGAATCCGGGACAGATAGCATTCGATGCTCCAGCAGCAAGAAGAGGGACTAAGAGTCCGAGGGCTTGGATTGTGAGTTTCATGATTTGTGTGTTGTTTGTGTAAAGGTTTATGCCTTAACTTCCCAATCCTGGCCTGATTTTATAGCTCTCAGTCGCACCGAATTGAGAACGTGTAGGGCAAGATGTAACAGGCAAATTAAATTGAGGTGTACCCAGTGCTGAAGCACCAAGAATTTTTCGGCCAATGTTTACTTACCGCACAGCGCTTCAGCGCTAACTCGCTACTGGCGTTCTGGCACGGAGGGCCTGAGGGTTTTGACCGCTGTGGAGTAGCGAGACGCTCACTGTTTCGCCCCCGGTGCGATGTAAGTATTCAGTATACGAACTCAAGGTGCGCCCATATCATTTCAAAAGCGTTTCAGCTCAGCCTTCTGCTTGAGCGAAACGCCAGATAACGATCATCTGAATAACGGGGTTTGGAAGTTTATAGACCGCTGTGGAGCAAGTGGAGACTTTGGCCGTTTTTTTCCAGATTCCACCCTTCCAGCGCGCATTCCTTCAACAATCCAAGAGTTCCAAGTACAACGTGCTAGATACTGCCGAACATTCATCCGACCTACCGTCACCCAAGGTTCTAGCAAATTGACTCGTGCTCCCTGAATCTCTGTCAATCAAAGATGCCCCAAGGCTTCATGGACGGAAACCAGAACGTGTCAATCATATATGAGTCTGAAGACTACGAATACCCTGTGCCACTGGCGCTACCAGAGGTATATAGGATTATCTTCCCTTATTGTACTCATATCCGGATAATTCGCCTCCACCCATTCTCGCCACTCATATACCGACCAGTGTGATATCGAATCGTCTAAGCCTGAAACCCGTCTTGCTTCGGACCGCTCGTAGCCTGACCCAGATGAGAACCACCACCACCTCGAAGTCTCCCTACGAGGAACGTAGTTAACAGTGCCTGAATTCATCAACCACAACCTCTAGTGCGTAGTCCCTCGAGTATCCAGATATTGGATGCCAGTATGTGATGGAGACCAATGGCAGTGAACTGTAGTGCTCCTGGATATTAGGCCTTGACGTACTGTTTTTGCGACGTTCGATATTCCGATTCTCACCCTGAGTCTCGAGTATCGGTGATCGTGTCTTGTCCCACAATAAATTAGCAAGTCAATGACCATCAGGCCAGGCCCTGGAGGCAAAAAGGTCTGTATATCGGACCCATGAAGCTGTGGGGTGTAGTAGGTCCAACTGTGGCTCGCCACAAAAAAAATGTGGGAATTGCCACCATATCATACCAACTGAGTCTCGAGTGATAAAGTAACCCAGTTGTATCAAGACGACGGTAACGTTCATACTTACCTGAAGCTCTATGGCCGGTACATGTGAACAGTGGCAACCAGAAGTGAAACTCGCTCAGTCGGGAAGCAAAGAAAAGTAAGCCCGAGCGAGCACTTTATCTATAGATCCAATTGGTAGCCCCCCCTCCCGCCAGGACGATGGTTTATTGAGCAATCTGTGTCATGAGGTTTCGAACAGTCAACAGGTAGCTATTCGATAAAACAATGAGTCCTTGAGGCTTGAGTGGAGTTGGACGGAAGATGCCAGACCGCTCGAGATGGAGGTTACAGGTAACGGAGTTTGAATTGAAGGTCCCAAAAACTTCCTCGGTGTGTGAACTTTGAAAAAATTCCTAACCCCCCTCTCAAAACTCAAACTCAAACTCGCATTTTAGGAAAAATTGGCCAACGTGGGGATCGAACCCAAGACCTTCGCGTTAATTCACCGAAAACTGGGGGGATATTAGCACGACGCTCTAACCAACTGAGCTAGTCGGCCATACCCACAATACCTACCCGTCGAGACAAGTCACTGGTCACATCCGAAGAGAGAGAGAGATGAGAAACTGATCAATTGATTCGTAGAGTCGTAAAGTACAAAGATCTCGTGTAACGTAAAAACGAAGAAATCAATCGAGTTGGTAGCGGTAATGTAAAGGGTAAGAGGCGGTAAACTATATTACAACAACAAGTTGAAGGAAAGAAAGAAGCAAGAAAGAAAAGAAGAACGAGTCGAGAAGAGACATCCACCCAACAATCCAAAGTCCAGGGCTCTTAGCAAGAAACTCTACGCCTTCGCCTGCGTATTCAACCTCAAATCAAACACCTCACTCTTCCACGTCTCACTCCCAGGTGCATGACTCGTCCCCGCAAGCGCAGCCTTCTCCCTATCCCCCTTATCCTCCACCCCCGCACCAGGCTGAGACGTCGAGGCCCTGCCAATAAGCTTCTCCCTCTCCCCGACTCTCGAAACCCATCCACCCGAGTGCCCGACCTCTCCAAGGATCGAGTTGCGTTTGTTAGCGACGACTTTGAACTGGGAAGTTCCACCGGCGGATTGAACGGATACAGCGTCTTTGGATTGCGCAGAGATGGAAGGGGTGCGTTTGAATGCGTCCTGTAAAGCTTGTAACCTCCCGACAGCTTCCTCTCCCTCACCAGCCTCAGCAGCTCGTTGAGCCTCGTCCATCCTTTGCTTAACAGCGATCAACTCCTCCGAGATGAACTCGAACCCGCTCCGGATTCCGCTCTCAACGGCTTTCTGCACCTGCCGCTTGACGAGACCCATCATGAGGGGTTTGAGGGTCTTGTAAAGAACATCGTGTTTCGAATCGCGGATGGAGACTTTGAGGGAACCTTCGATCTTGACAGCGACTTTCTTGATGTCGAACAGCCTACAACGCGAGTTAGCCTGGAACACGAGGGCAAGAGAAAGAAATGCGTGACATACCTAGCCTCATCCCTCGAATCCCCCAACTCAACATCAACACTCATCCCCTCCCCTCCCAACACCAAATCCGCAACCCCCGAATCCTTAATCTTGATCGCCCCCCCTTTCTTATTAAAGTAGAACAACACGTCCCTCATATCAGCTTGGATCTGAGTCATGTGCATATGGAACTTGTGGTGCGAGTTCGGTGGGCGCTTCGAATTCTTGGTCGTAGTATTGTGAGGATCCTTGGGGTTGTTGAGCTTGTCGAAGGTCTCCCAGCGGAGCCAGTTGTGCATTTCGACTTCGACGACGTTGGGGAAGAGGTTTCGGCCAGAGAGGGTGAGGTTTTCGACGACGAGGTCGAAGGTTTCGTCGGTGTATTCGATACGGGGGATGGGGATGTAGCCGACCTGTGCGTGGGGTCAGCGGGTGAACGATAGGAGGGAAAAGGGAAATGTTACCTCGTCGATCAAGGAGGGTAAGATAACCCCTCGGACGTCGTTCCAAAGGTCGCTCTTGAACTTGAGATGATCGTTCTCAAACAACAAATCCTTCGTCAGACGCTGAATATCCGTTCCGAGCCTACGGATCAAAATGTCAGCAATCCGCACACACCCACCATCGCATCGCAGACCGGGCGTAGCTCACCTCTTGTTCGTCCTATCCTCCGCAACCCCACCAACAAACTCCCTAGCCCCATCAAACACCCTATCCAAATGCTCCCTATACTTCCCCCTCTCCCTAGCCTCCGTCTCCCCACCCTTCAAATCACTCCTCACCTCCCCACCAAAGAAAATCTTCCCCGTATCCTCCAACTTCCTCCCCTCAGCTTCACACTGCGGTTCAGTCACATACCCCGGCTCCCTAACACATCTCTCCATATAAACACCGACTTCTTTCCACCACGTCTCCAACTCGGGATCTCGCTTCGCATCGTCAATGAGCGCGTTGATGGGATCGAGGATGAGGTTATTGAAGCTCTTGTTCGAAGCGAACCGTTCGAGGATGACTTTGAGTTGATGCAAAGAGGAGTTCAACGAGGAGGGGGCGTTGGATTTGGAGTTGTCGAGTTGGGTTTGGGAGAAGGAGCGTCCGTGGGTGGCGTATTCTTTGATGAAGGAGATGAGCCATTCGAGGGATTCTTGGTATTCGGGGTGTTTTTGGCATTCGATGATGACCTAAACAAAGTTGATCGTTAGATAAAGGGACGTGTATAATGAAAGGGAGGGGAGAACGATACCTTCTTGCCACGCCAGATCCACTGATCTCTCCTCGATTCGGGGAAGTATTCTTCGGTGATGAACTCTTTACCACGAGAGTAATGAGCCTTGGCCTTGTCCTGGTGTTCGCCGGGGATCGTGTCCTGCAACGTCATCAGAACGTCAACAATGTACTCAGCCAACCGATGGCGAGAAGAACGTACCTTGACACCGCCGGTGATCCTTTCCATGAAACCCTTCTTCTTCGTCGGCGACGTAACCTCATTCGCCGCAGCCTCAGGTCCATCAGCCTCCGCACGAGCTTGAGCGGTATTGATCTCGTCGAGGGCAGCGTTTGCAGCTACAACGCCAAAAGTCAGCTCAAGGAGAAAGGAACAGCAAAAAACAAACTGACCCTCTTCCTTCTTCTGATCCTTAGTCTGCTTCGCAGCCTCAATCTTCTCCTTCGCCTCCTCCTTCCTCCTCTTCAACTCTTCCTTATCTACAAACTCCTGACTCCCACGATGAGGCTCATCAACTCCCCGGAGCCTCTCTTCGTTCGGTGCGACACCTTCCGCGGCCTACGAGCGCAATTAGTCACACATTCAACCCAACGAAAGATAGAAAGAAGCGGCACGGACCTTAACCAGCGTCTTACTCAACAAATCCCTCCCAACCAATCCAAAGTCCGAAACGAGCTTCCTCGCCTCCGAATTCGTCAAAAGCAGGGTCAACAACGTCCTCAAATGCTTGATCGCGACTTGTCCGTCCTCCTTTGCCTTTTCCTGCGTAACAGGGGCCTTGGCGTCTTTCGTCGTCGCTTCTGCTGATGCAGTCACGTCGTCGCCTACAGCACCCACACGCGTCAGCATACACGAACAAGAAGGAAGGAAGGAAAGAGAACGTACCCAACGCCCTCGTCCCCCACACAAACTCCTGAATAATCTCATCTCTATTCTTCTCCTTCACCATACTCCTCAACGTCTCGAGAATATCCTGAACATCGCGTACGAGCTTTTGCCCTTCCTTGCTGAGTTGACTGGTCTTGGGATCGGAGGAGGAGTCTTGGAGACCTTTCCAGTAGGAGAGGTAGGCGTCGAGTTGGGCGTTGGTGGGGAGTTTGGAGGAGCGGAGGGCGAGGAGGGCGGTGTAGAGGGTTAGCTAGAGGGGTGGGGGAGGGGGGTCAGCATGGGAATTGGAGAAGAAAGAAGGTAGGGAGGGAAGAGAAGCGAGTATCGCGCGAAGTTCGGGTGGAATAAGAAAAAGAAGTCGTCTGACATCACAAACGATATGTGGGGAAAATGGGAATGGGGAGAACGCAACAGCCGTGCAGAAGGCAGAAAAGGATAGACTTTTGGATGAATGGGTGTGAACATCGTTGGTAGTTGGTACGAAACCGATGACGCCAACGAGAGCAGAAAAATCCCATCTCCCCCAATCGACGAAGGCAACCCAGAGCGATACGAATCGGAGAGGAAAGCCAGCTCACCTTCCTATCAACATCCCTATCCTTCGCATCCTTATCCACAGGATCAATCACAGCTCCCTTGGCTGGGTGAGTAGACGTATCCTTCGGTGCAGGTGGTAGAGACATCCTTAATCTTCTTCTTCTGCGTTAGTCTTTCGTTAGTCGTTCGTTGGTGGTGAGGGTTCGAAAGCAAGAACCCAAAGTGGGGTGGTAGGTGGTAAGAAAATCGAGGGTGAGGGCGATAAATTTAGGGAACACTCATCACTCGACCTTCGCACCCTTTATACAAGAGAAATCGAACCTACCCCCCAAAAAAACCTCCTGAACCCAGAACCCAGATGTGCGCGTCATACCTGCGTCACCAATCTAGTTGCGATCGTACGTGAGACCCTTAGTTTAACCACAAGAAGGCAGGAATGATTCGATTCATGACAAACTGGTGACTGGACAGTGACAGGCCGCATGTTCGTGGTGAGGCCCCGTTCCATCGATAGGGAGGAAGAGAGGGAAGGAAGCGTACTGGGGCAAAGGGCAAAAGATTTCACAACCAACCATAGGGTTAGGGGCAACGAACGGATTTTGCCAGGATTTCCGGATTTTGTTGAGTCTCAGTTCTGTCGTAACGGTCTTCATCTTCAATGACGTCATACCCAGAACCCTTATGTCGCCGTTCTCGTCTGTGGCGTCGATTCCGTTCATGACAGAAAAAGGGTATGCATCCAGGTGGGTCCGATTCCGTGCTCAACAACACGCAACACGTTGACAAGAAGCGAGCGATAACGATGGTCGATGCCCGGCTCCCCCGATGACTGGCTCCCGATGCGTTAGCGGGAAGAAATCAATGATCACGGTTGTGGCGTGCTTCTGGGCAGTGGGGACGTCCGACGATCAGCAAGGCTTCTGGACAGGTACAATGAAATATGATGTGCACCAGAAAGAACTATATGTATGGGTTGGGTTGGTAGGTCCGCAGTATGGATGGTAGCGGTGTGGTCGATCAGTAACCTTTCAATAGGTATAAATCTGGTACTACTGGTAATTAGCTGCAACGTTCGTCCATACTACATGTAATATAACATGAATTTAGTCCCGATCAAACAAACGAATCCGAACTAGAGACGCAGCCCGGAGCCGTGGCAAGTAGAACCAACATACCTATCGTAACGTGCATGGTTTGGTTTTGACAGGTTCAATCTTCGGTTCCCCAAAACTTGTGACGATGACGCTTATATGATATATGATATCGAGCTCCCGCTCCCGGTGGGCTAAGAATCCTAATCCCAATTAGGGGTGGCGTCATAGTTGGACCTTGTGGGTCCATTCTATGGTGACGATTAACAAGATACAAAACCCCTCTTATAATCAACCGCACTCCTTCGAAAAATCATGTTTTATGGCGTACTTCGCACGTAGCTTGTGGGGGACTGGGCAACGGGGACGGTCAGTAAGGCTCCTCGACAGGTACGCATCATGCAGGAGTGTGGTAAGAATTACTCTTGATCGCCTCATGTATGTAGGTTCGTAGCATGGGCTTTAGTGGCGATCGCGCAACGATGAGCTCCACATATCAGCTAGGACTAAGCTAAAATCCAACGTCGTGTTTCAAAGACATGGTGTATCGTGAAGTGGTAAGTAATGTAGATAGAGGAAAACACCCCTATCTCAATCAAGTTGGAGCGTTATTCACGCACCGACAGGCTCAATTCTTCTCGGTTCGGTTCGGTTCCCCAACCAACTCGTGACTTTCAAACGTTGTCCTCGGCGTACGATGTACAATGACGCCTATATGATATCGAGTTCCCGAGTCCCGATGGTAAGAAGTAGTTTTGGGTGTAGCGTCATAGTTGCACCTTGTAGGTCCATTCTATAGTGACGATCAGCAAGGTCCCTACTTGCATTCGCATTCATACCCAGATAGATAGATCCTTCATTCCCCCGTACTCGTAGTGAGCTCAATTACAGAGCCCTCAGCAACCTTACGTTCTGAGGTCGGTCCTTTTTTTATTTACGAGAGGGACCCGACTCGAGAGTTCTAGGAGAGGAAGGATCAAGTACTGCTGCCGCGTAGTCGCCTATCCGCAGAGACCGTTCACGAATTGATGGGGATATTGCGACAGGGCCACATGTAAGTGTACCCTTGCTTACTTCGTCAAGAGGAATATAATGACAAGTACGACCAGATAATACGTACCACCTCCCCCCGACTGAGCCCACCGATGATATTCCTTTGGCCCGGGAATCGGCCGGAAGTGTTGAGTAAGAGTAAGATCAGTGGCCAAGTAAAATGGTGCACTGGAAGCTGAAATCGTTGACCTTGAAGCTCAGTGCAGAGGACGACAAGGATCCATGTTAGTCCTCACCTCGACGTTTGTGATAGCTCAATCGGAAGCATAGCCGTTTGTGTCGCGAGATTGATTGGGTTGTATGAGACGATAGGATCACTGCTCCTGCGGGTTCACTCAGACAGCAAGCTTCAGTGTGTTGCCTCCAATTATCACATCAGTTTTGTACTGTACTACTTACACTGGAGCAGCTTCGAATTCCAATGAACACTTGCACGGTGAAGGGACTGTTTATGCTTACTCAAGCTTGAGGTATACGTGAACAGCAAAGTGGGAGAACGAAGAACCTATCTCGCAGCTGTTACCATCCATGTCTTTCGTCCCTCATGCTGTTTTTCGTCAACCGTTGTCGCTCACACCCACGTGGGAGTCTCCAAATACGACCCTAAATTCGAGGGAAAGTTGCTTCGTCTCGCGATTATCGCGAACCCATGTCATCGTCTGTGGTTGAAAGGCAGTGTGATGCCGGAACTGGTCCCCCCAGCTAAAATGGACGGCATGTAATCCGCGGAAGAGATGTACCTGGAAAGGATGCTAAGATGGAGAGATGAACTGTTGGAGAGCAAATGGTAAGTCGTCTTTGAGGTCTGCATCATATCCAATACGTACCAAACTCTCGTCATTCATTGTCTTTGAGAGGGGCGAAAGGATGAAAGAAGGTTTGCTAATCAAGTTTCATGATCCCACAATATGTATTGAGACAAGGTTTGGATAGTCTTCATGTCCTAGTTGTTGTCGGTGACGCAGTATGGGTTGTATTGGGGTGGTCGAAGTCATAACTCTTATACCACCGGAAGCGGCGTACAGAAATTTAGTGCCGATCAGCAAAGTAGTTCCACCATGTACCATGGAATCTGAACTAGAGACGCAGCCGTGGCAAGAAGAACCAACATACCTATTATGGTTTAGACAGGTTCAATCTTGAAACCTTTTCGGGTCCCTCAACAAGCTTCCATAATAACGCTTATAGCTTCCGGTGACTCCCGATTCCTGATGGTAAACATAATTCTGAGTGTAGCATCATAGTTGGACCTTGTGGATCCATTCTATAGTGATGATCAACAAGATATTCTCGTACTCCGGCTCGAATGGTGTCTCTCTCGGACCGGAGATAAGGGCCTTCATACACCCTATCCCCTTCTATGCCTCTGAATTCAATTGGCTATATTATATACTTGTTTGTCGACTTCTCGGGCGCCACCACTGTTCCCAAAAGCATTGTACTCCCCATCTTGTGCGTCTAATTGACCCTTGACCAGCTATCGTACCTTGATGACGTGACCAAAACTACACTGTCACGTACCAGGTTTCTCGATGGGTGGCTGACATGCACCGGTAGCCTATTCAATTGTTTGCAGACAGACAGATCGAAAATCGGGTAACGACTCGGACATTCAAAGTGGGCGACTTCCCAGCACTCTACTTGTGAATTGATTTGGTAGCTGTCCGCTATCTAGAATAATTATCACTTGAGCGCTTTGAGTCATGAGACTGAAAAGAGAATCAGCAGCCTGAGAACGCAGACTGATGAGGTCGAAGCGTGAAGCGCAAAGCGAAGGTCGCAGATTTGAGTCGAGGAAGCTGACCGGGGAGATAAGCTATTTACATACGCGCTATAAGATGAAACTGATCTCATCTTACTATCCCTTGGGCCTTACCTATCGAAGGAAACTGTCTTACCAGCTCATACCGTTGCCTCGGAAATTGCCACTTGGTGTGTAGCTCGCAAAGCTTTGCGGTCTGTCTCATGTGTTCTAATTATCGTGAACCTGCATAGTACATACAAGTACATACCTGGAATGTACGAGATTGAAACATAATGATGCACAGAACAGACCATGGACAGTGAGAGGAAGGGATAAACACACGAAATTCATCAGACAAAGCGCGCGAACCGACGCCCCCGGTCACCTCCCTCCATAACCTCTGAACCCCCCTACTCGGTAGGGTACTGGGCCCAATTCGAAGGTCGGCATGAGATCTGGTGGGGGTGTAGCTCAGGTAGTGCTGTGGGGGGCACAGGAGACAAGATACAGCAAGATCAATTGATACAGACTCAAGTACTCACACTGGAGTAGTACATGCCAATGTTCCATATGCCAGAGTAGGATTTGATTTCAATATCCAAACATGTCCTGTCAAAGAGACTGTCTCTGCTTGTATTACACTCAATACACCACAGTCCCGATTCTTCCCTTTGATGTGATTCGTGTCCTACATTATCTAGAGTCTCGAATGTGATGTTCAAAAAGTTCCATGGGCTTCCACACACCCGAGGGTGCTCCCATCACTATTTGACTATAGCCTCTTTGACTCGTAATCAAGATCAAGGCTGATGCTTTTGGAACTCTCAACTTCTGAAAGCAACTTGGAGATCATGATTTATTCCCCTGTGTCAACCACAACAACCAGGGCATGGAAACTATCAAACCTCATCTTAGTACATATTATAGGATCATTGATGAGCAACCCTCCTTTCATCCCTTTGCCCCTCAAAGACAATGTCACAGCTCTGGTATGTACTGAGTATGACTCAGACCTTGAAGACCACTTACCATTTACTCTCCTGACAGCACGTCTCTCCATCTAGGCTGCTGAAGGCTCGCAAACACAAATTATTAGAGCTGTGTGGAACCTGGCAGAAAGCACTTATTCTGCTACCAGTGTCCAAGAATATAGAACCATGGGGGCCATCAGCAGATGCTATACAAGATGTAAGATATACAATGGAGGTGACCAAGGCAAACTATGTAGAGGGATTGCTTGTTACAGTCACCTTTGAATCAGGCCTAGAGGAGGGAGATGGAGATGATATCAACAAATCAGATTCAGACTCTGATGATGAGCAATTTGATCTGGAGTTTGAAGATGAAGTAGATATTGGCATTACAGAGTATCTTGCCCTTCATTTAGAGGATAGCTCTGGAGATAGCAGTGATTAACATGTATCTATCAGTGACTGGTTATAAATGTTTCAAGTATTCATGAAAACAGATATGTCCAGTGTCCTGCCATCAGAAACATTATAATGGGGTACATTCAAGGAACTGGTATGCTTGGAAGGTCTCCAGACAGAGACATCTTGATGCACATGGAAGATGCAGGGTGGAGGTTTAATGAGTGGTAAAAAAGAACAATGTTACATAAAGTTGGAGTGAATATGGATGCTACCATGCAACAAAGTAAGATTTTGCATCCAGGCCAAAACAATGTAATATGTTGCTGCCATAGAGGGGCACACATACATGGCATCAAGACCTAGATACATATCAGGGTGGTCAGAGTGCAGATAATACTATCAGTATCCTTTACATGTTGGCTGTAGCAAGTGAGCAGCATGCATAGCAAAAATATGGCCACTGCAGTACTGCTGCAGTACAGTGCAGAAAACTGGATATATCCAAGAGTCTATACATCCCTGGATATATCCATGGAGACCCCTGACACCCCTAGCATCACACACACTTTCAGTAGATATATCCACCTTTGCTGGATATATCCAGATACTAGATAGGCTGGATAATATCTGGATATTTTCACCAGTTAGGTAGCATGATCTGAGTGGGGCAATGCTACCTAACTAGGTGCTAGATAGGGCTGACTGGGGTGGGGAGGGGAGAGGGTGTGTTCCTGAGATCAAATAATACCAATCTACAATTATCCACTCCTTCCATGTCAAAATTGCTGATCAATGATTTGGCAGCTCCAGTACAACCCACAACAAGGCAAGCAATGCATCAGGACTGAGAACTTCCCCAGTGGCTGTGAATGTGCATGTTAATTGCCCTTCATGTTGTGTTTTGTCCACTGTTACGCTTCCTAGCTTCCTGAAATTCAGGGGAAGGTCCCAATAGCCAAAAGCCAGGGTTTTTATTCTGTTATCACTAGAATTGCAGGCCCAGCCTATTGTTTGAGGCTGAGAGGCGGTAACTGTATCCGGCAGTTGCTGGACAAAGTGAAAGGGCCCAATGCCCTGACAGAGGTGTACTAATAAAAGGAGCCACAAATCAACCCAACTATCGGCCCAGAGAAACTCATCAGTGTTCCTAGATGTTTAACCTATAGATACCACATACGATCAGAGCCTCATCCTGACCTTGCAGGCATAAGGGAGAGGGAGAGAAACGGTGTTTGTGAACAAAGACTTCCCACATAAGTATAGGCAAAACAGCGATTTGATTCATAGTAGTCAGTAGCATTGCCAACAGCTCGTTCCACTCCGCTCTGGCTCTGGAGCAGTCAATGCCGCTCCTGGGAGTGGCTGAGGTTATACGGCTCTGCTCCAGAGCCACTCAGAGCGGCTAAGTCACCGCTCGAGCAGTATTTTTCTCTCAATTTATTTTTCTCGAGCATTCTATAATCTAACTACCATGCTAGTACAAGGACATGGCAAGTAACTGTATACAGGCATAATGAGATACATTTTGGCTATGTTTGGCCTGTGGAAAAGCTGTGCAAGGCCCTTGCACAGCTTTCTCATGGCTCTGTCACACCCAAGTTTGCACTAAAAAGCTCAAATGTATTCTACTCATGCCATAGCACTAAAATCTACATCCCAAATATGTTATACAAACAGAATTGGTGCTCATAAGTGTATAAAAACTAACCTCTACAGGTATGAATTTTCGGGAATTTTCAAGTGGCTCGAGTGGACTCTACCGGCTCCGAGTCAGCTCCAAGCGGAGCTGCTCAACCAGCTCGGCAGAGCGGGATTTCCCGAGCCGCTCTACTCCGCTTCGCTCCCAAGTGCTAGAACCGCGACTCGAGCGGAGCCATTGGCTACGCTAGTAGTCAGCATCTCAGGACCTGTAAGAGATGGAAGCTATTTGAAATCATGGGTTATCGGACTAAATATATGATTCTAGCAGAGCTTTTGCCAAGTTCGCGACTCGGACTCAACGGCGTGAGTCGAACGGTGTCAGGAAGGCGACCGCAGTTGCCCCTCAAGTCACTCAATCAAGTCTGTTCTGCTGTGTTCACTATGGATTGACCAAGTGGTTAAGCTGAGGAAGCGTACTGTACAAGGTAGGTCTTATATACTAAGTTACAGATCAGAATGAGTCATCAAGTGTCCGTACGAGTCGGTGAGGAGGAGTCAGGGATGGATGGTTCTGGGATTGTGAGTCGTGCCGCTGAGTCACAAGTGGTGAGTCGTAGACGGTAGCAGGCCCGCTGAGTCGTGATGGATGAGTATGAGTCGGCCCGTTTGAGTCATGGAGTTGAGTCAGGCGTTTGGGGAACTGGGGTGAGTCAAGGTGATGGTTTAGCGCTCAGTGTGGACTTGGGCGCTTGTTGGGGAAAGTTAGGAGGAATCGTGACAGTACCCCCTCTTTAAGATGTGTTTTCGCCTGGAACACCTTTATTTCGTTGGCTCCTTCTCTTCTCTGGTTCTCGGT
>JANHQD010000284.1:0-15784 GCA_024721195.1 Marasmius sp. AFHP31
TCGGGGATCATTAAACCTCGATGTTACTGTGGAGATTTGATGTGCTATTTTCACATGTACAGCTTGAACCGTGGCCTTTGTGTACGCACGTCCTCGCTCGGGGGGAACTCAACAGCGTCAGGCTTTCGACCTTTTTGGCACTGAACAGTGAGGCCAAACTGGACCGCTACAAAAGCGGAGTAACAGTCAGCAGGTACGTTGTATTTTCCCCGATTAATCGAATCTCGTTGATATTTCAGCATTGAGAACATGTAATCTACATGTTCTACTATCTATAGACGTCCCTTCGAAATCAAGACAGCTCGGAGACGATTATATCCAACTATACTCGACATAGGGTAGGTACACGAACGTCCGATAGGTCTCATGAGCAACACGACAAGCTCTCACTCACAAACGAAATCGAGGGAATTTCCTAAGCTCCCGGGTTTAGTCCTTGGAAGACCTTTCAGGCTGCCGATTGTCGGGAGCGTTAGTCGAGTTCATAGAAAGCCCGACTGCCACCTCACCTCCTACCCCATATCGACCTCAAGGACGAAACACAACGTAATCCTCTTCGAGACTTTGAATACCAGCTGGCGTGGATTGGTAGTAATTGACATGCAGTCTATTCGAGAGCTGTCAGTAAGCAACACAACCGTAGAGTGACCGAAATGAAGGGGTATGAGACTCACTGCGTTGAACGCACCCTTACCCACTCTCGACGTATAGACCTGCATTTCTCTTCAACGTAGTTGTAGAGTGTAATATAACGGTGAAGTCGGAGGCAGTTTCAATGAGTCGGGCGAGTGCTGGACAGGAAGAAACGACCACCTGTACCACCGATGGAAGCGTCTCCTGATGTAGCAAATCCAAGGGTAGGCAGCATTGAAAGCAGCCGTGCTGATGACTCCCGCACGGACCGCGATACGGGTCGTGGGGGTGACTTCACTGACGCTCAAATCAGGCCGTCCACGTTTTCAGTCTCAGCTGCCATGTCCGAACGTCTTTACAGCGAGACTGGCCCATCAAACATGATTGAAACCCCATAGAGCGTTGGATGCGGTTGAAGACGTCGACTCGTATGGCATTTGAGGCGGCAGCCTCGCTTAGAATACATCGCCCCCCATGCCTATCTGGCAACGCTGCCTTCGAGTGTTCGAGCAGAGCGCAAACTGGTTGAACTGATTGCTATCCCGGGGGCACAGGTCTTGACGAAAGGGGATTGGGATCCAGTAGTAGGATGCCGGTTCTTTTGAATACATTTCGTGGGGTAACTTGGGTTCCGGGGTACGGTACTGAACGCCATACTGGAGCAGGGGCATACGTCAGAGCGACCGAGGCACGTAGAAGAAATGGTTATGAACACTGCATGACTCTCCCGAAAATGGACACTCGTCTTCGTTGTGATATGTTGCCCGCTTATCACGTCAACGGAACCGTTCGAGTTGAAAACGTGCACACTAGGATGAAGATTCAACAAAGATTCTGAGGGGTTGAGATATTAATATAGGTCGTCTTTCAGAGCACGGTATGGTCGGCAGAACGAGATTCACAAGCAGTTGCCATTCTTAGCGAGTCAGTCAAGTCAAGTACAATGAAGTCGTAGTCTTGGATTTTCAGGCTTTATACGGCACTGTGACGACGCTGTAGAGCAAAGTAAGTGATTGCAAATCTAAATCGAACGACATAAGTACCTGCAGATCCCCAATGCGTGAGCTGATCACCTATTTCTCTGCACGTTCGCCTTGCTTTCCTGTCAACGTTCTTTCGAGGTCCAAGATACCGCTTTGTTGGGATCCATTCAGCAATCTTTTTGGCATATGTGACTCGAGCAATGTTTAGAAGGAGCTCCGACGAGACCACTAGTAGTGTAGTCAAAGGTAACTGGGATTGCAGGTGAATGACGGTTTGACTTCAAGTGTTGGAGCGATGAATATTCGAACGACGACCAGTAGTGTTGTAGGAGCCATCGTACCAGTAGCCACAGATGACGGTGATGGAGATATGGGTTTAAAGCATGAATCTGGTAAGTCAAAAACTTCAGAGAGCAACCGCCAGTACGCACTGGTTTTTGTTACGAGGAACGAATGACAAACAGTCGTCCGGGGACCGGGAATAAAAGGGGGGAAATCTCAAGGCCGACTCTATTCGTTGATACCCGCCAGACCTTCAGTCTCGGTTCTCAAAGCTCGAGCGGTCCTAATAATCTTGATGAGAGTGAACGCGAGGGTCAGTGCCGAACACGACTGGATACCAACGCAGACTTGCCTGTGCTACCCCGTCGCCCATGAACATTCATTGCCCACACCAACGCGTCCAATCACGACAGATGAAGCCAGAGTCAAAAGATCTCCTTTAGAGCGTTTCAGACAGCTGCCTTCGAATTATCGAGTAATTGTTGAATTAGTTGTTGTAAATTCGGATTCGAAGGAATCCTTGTGGGCCGCGCCTCGCGAGAATGAGAGTGTCGAGACCCCTGAATATGAGCAATCAGGGATTGAATCCGGTCCACAAACGATAGTTGAGAGACGTTGAGGGTTGCCGACAGTGGGAGTAGGGCCGTGGTGGTGGTTGTGGTCAACGTTGCGGCCGCTGACAAAGCCAGTTTGCTCATTGTCCTCGACATCCATCAACGACTCTTCGGCAGCGCTTTTTCTTAATCTTGCTCATGTATATCTCCCAAGGGCGTTGAAATCTAGGCCCGTCTCTACTCGCAGAATGTACCAACGGAATGAAACAATATCCCTCCTCAAAATAACCTACTCACGAACTGGATTTCTCAGAACTGCTATCCACCTGTCCAAGTACACGGAACACCATATCTGAGTACTTCGACAGTGCTTTTCATGCCCCAAACTCGACATCTTGAGCTTTGGTTAGCGCATCCAAGGGCAAAGACGTCGAAACACGAAAGAGGTTACCACTCTCAAGTTACTCCACTACTCGGGGGATGTTGGGCCCAAGATGAGGAATCTGGTTTCCTCTGCCAGCGGTGGCACTCCCGACTTCGAAAATGACAAAGCTGCGGTGGCTTGGATTCAAACTCGACGCGACATTCGGCCTCAACTTACAACAAGTTAGAGCTTGTCAACGCCAACAAGCATCACAATTCACCGGCCCTGTTCAACATAACGAAAAACTATCACGTTCAACGTCGAAGTAGCCTCAAGAACGTTTGAGACAATCTTATCTTTCAACTCTGTCGCTCTCAGGTCAGAGATACCAAATGAGGGCTCTCACCTCCCATCAGGCCCCATCTAGTTCAATAAGTCTTATTCTCGAGCGCCTCGCTGAACTTGTAACGAACGCAACTTTATTCTCAACCCCAGTCTTGATGTGGCTCCTTTAGCGTTGTCGAGCCAGGTCTCAAAAACTGGGCTAGGGAGACCTCGTATGCGAGTGTCGTGGTTATATTCTATCCCAACGAGCAGGAGCTTGTGGAAGGAAGGAGAAAAGGGAGGCACACTAGTATCGACGCGTACTGAGGTAAGTGTTCGTTATACCCCCATGATCATCAGGAAATGAAATAGAAGTGCCAGTACTCTACAGCAACAGCCTCCCGAGTCTCGTGAGAACGCGATGTAGCGCTGGCGTGAATCGGCTTGAGTTCAAGGCGTCCGAACAATGCGTCTAACGAGCAGCTCGAGGGCCTGCAAGTTCACACTCTTTTGGAATAAATGTTCGTAGGGACGTGGCTCGTGAGAGGGAGGTATGGACGAGAAGTACGGTAGGGCTCAGGCGGACATGCTCCTGAGAGGCATCAATACGTATCTGAGGTGAGGCTGGAATTTGCTTAGATTTTGGCGCTTCGGAGAGTTTAGTTCAGAGGTGTGTAATTAGCACGTTGGTACGAGATATATAGATTGGTTCGTTTGCCCACATTGTGTGTTGTTCGCCCCGCACCCCAACACGCTCTGAGCATCCTTACTGTTCCATCTATTCTTGTCCCTCGGCACACGTGTCATCATTCTTTCCGAATGGACAGAATACTTCGATTTCTGTTACGGCTTTCGGGCTTTCAGGCTTTTGACTTTCAGGAAAAGCCAAAAACCCGGCAGCCAATTGACCCTTTACCGATACACGATCAACACTACCAGGGACGACGAGATGAAGAGAAACAATGTTGATGGTGACCACATCTGCACCGCAGAACGAGAAATGAAACGGTCTGTGCCATCACATGTTGTATAGTGCGGCACTCCCTTGGGGAAGTGTTGTGCGTGAAGTTGATGTTCACGGATGACCCGAGGCCTGCATTCAATGCAAGTTCGTCAACCAAGTGATTGAGAAGGCTTAACGAGAAGACAGGTCGCAAAGCAGGTACCAGATATACAGTTATCGCGAGGAATGATCGAGATGTGGGTGTATATGTGCGGTAAATATCAAGGAGTGAGGTCACAGATCCTATTGCTTTGGTCTTTTGTCGCTTGGACTGTGCACCGAATGCATATCCGATGGCCGTCCTTGATTGAACCCACGGCATACAATGCAGAGGGCTATATTCGCTGTGGAATAGAGGCCACGTCATGGGTTGTCAAACCGTCGCGCGATTGGACGGACTTCAGAACCACAGGAGAATTCGATGTCCGAGCTGGGTATTCGAAGTTCATGGCGCTCGTGAAGTTCGAATATACTCAGACTTGGTAAAGAGTGTACCATGCAAACCGCGAGAGAATGTAATGATGGATTAATGAGGTGTCTAATTACACCAGGTGAGAATGCTACCAGTCCGTAAGAAATGCCGAAAAGTCAGTTAGCATTGTCGTGAGACACCTAGGCACGTACCAGTATAGCTTTCCTTGCCTGTCTTCGTCGAACATGTATCTGCATGCTCCTCAACGTGTTCACAGTCAGCGTCCAGTTCATACTGGTATTTGACACTAGAAAAAGTTTTGGTTTTGAACGTGGAATCAGGATCAAGATACTAACCTATCGCTCGAGTTAAAATACCGCCCATTGTATGAGTCGCCCTCCCACTCACCATATATCGAGCCCCAGCGATTGTCCAGGTTCTCCTTCTGAACGTTACAGCGAGTTCTCCCGCCAAAGCCTCATAGCCGTGCCGAGTCGTAGAACAATTCTCTTTCCCCGAGTACTTGAGCGAATGAAGAACGTCCCTCGTGAAGTATTGTGGGTCCAGTCGGAATGTTGATGCACCGGGGGCGGCCGACTTGAGGATAAGAAGGAAAGCCGACAGTTAGAAATGCCAATAAAGCGAATAGCAAGGGCTCGCCATTGTCAGCAAAAGACATTTGAAATCGCAGAGGACGAAGTACAACATGGTGGTGGTAATGGTCAACACTGCGACTGCCCCCGTTGACCATAACAAACGGCTCGCTCACATCTTCAGCCTCAGTCACCATTGTCCGAACGGGTTCATAGCTAGACTAGCCTGTCTAACGTATTTGGAACCCCATAAAGCGTTAGTTTCGGTCGGAGGAGTCGATCCCATGGCATTTCAGACAGTAGTAGCCTCGTTCAGGATCCATCACTCCTCATACCACATTGTGATTGAGTTCTCGTGCAGAGCGCAAATTAGTTTAACTGAATGCTATGGCGGGAGCACAGATCCCAACGAAAACAGGGGATTGGAGTCGATTGTGATGGTAATTCTTTCGAATACAATTCGTGGGATAACTTGGGCTCCGAGGTGCGGTACTGAACGTCATACTGGAGAAGGAGCATATGCCAGCGACCAGGAAAGAAAATGGTGTACCAGCGTGGTGGCACAATGCACAAAAGTATGTCAATACGACCCGAACCAGGTGCAGGATTGCTAGACCGCTTGATCAGCGAGAGCCGTTCAGAGACACATATAGAATTACCTGCTCAATTATTTCTGCCATTCACCTCTCGACATTCTGCTGCAAATTCATCTGAGACTGTGTTATTACTAGCCCCAATTCATAGGTCGCTCGGGATCCTCAACACGTCAAAGGTCAGCATTTAACGCTCATAATGACGCCTTCAACAAAGCTGCTGGACACAGCTCAGGATGTTGACTGGTATGTGAGTCATATCGGCGGCCAGAAAAAGGGCAACTGAAGGCCGGATTTTGGGATCGAGAGGCGGGTTCTGCGAAAAATAGCTGTTCGAGGCAAATTGGAGGCGCTGTCATGGTGTCTCCTCTTCCCCAGCATTCCCATTCGACACACTGGAGGTAAGATTCAGCATCGGGCACGCAATAGAGATCAAGAGATACTCACCTTCAACCGGAATTACCTCGTCATCTACTGTATTTAAGACCTCCTATACCAATGGTTTCACTTGCCATGGATCGATCCTTGACAGCTCGAGAGGCCGAGGGATGTCCAAGGAAGCCAATCCTCGTTACTTTGATTGTCTACTCTGACAGGTGAAGCGATTTTCCTCGAACAGGGTCCTGACGAATGAAGAACGTTGAAGTATCGTGAAATCAAATCGGAACTGAAAGAGGCCGGCCTGAGGAGCAAAATGAAGGCCAAGATTCAATAATGCTGAATTGTTGGAGGTCGTTGTCATCAACAAACGACATCGAAATCGGCAGAGAACGAGAGACAACAATATCGTCGTGATCAACGTTGCCCCCGCTGACAAAGCCGGTTTGCTCGTTGTCCCTGACCTCCACCAACGAATCCCTGACAACGCTTCTTCTTTTCAACATCACACTCAAGTATCTCTCGAGCCCCTACAGATCTAAGCCAGACTCACCTCTTGGAAGACGCCGCCGACAAATCACTATGTTCGAAATCAACCTGCTCTTACAAATACGCCGGTCCTACTTTTCACTCTGGCATTGTCCATTTCTGAGAGTATTCCGTCACGGTGGTATGGCAGTGCTCTGGCTGTCGTTCTCAGTCTTTACTCGAACCACGAGCCCGGAGCGATTGCCTCCTTACCCTTACTGTTACTGGCGGCACACTCGTGATTGAAGTGACTTCATCCGGTCTTGACACGCCCACCTGAACCTTATGTCGACAGAATGCCCTTCCAGGACGCCGGCGTGGTTGCTGAGGCTTTTGAAGGCTTTCCAGCCAGTGTCACCTCGAATCAAGTCCGTGAGTTTCGAGTTCCGATGAGCAGCAACGTTCTTCTGATCCCTCTTTCTGATATTTTTGCACATACCTCAGTTTGCCCCGCCGACCCTAGATCTTCAAATGCTGTTCGTTCTATGCGGAGGTTGTCATACCTCAAATACCGAAGCTGTTGTAATGGATGACTCGGTGTGGGAACCATGGCACAATGTGGACCTGGATCTCCCAGGCGTCGTGTGATCGCAAATTTTCGAGCTCTCAGAGGCTGAAGAAGCAGAGCCTTGGCTGATCTGCACACAAGTTCACCAGCAGAAGGACAGGAGTGTCCTCGGTGCGGATCACTGCACTTAGTGTTCGCTGCTCACGCGATGCTTCTGGAATGGACACCAACGCCCTACAGCATTACATGCTTCTATGTGGATTTGATATCAACGAGCGCCATGCGAGGGTAATACATGGGATTATCGTGAATCCGAGGTCTCTCCGTACAGTTGAAGGACAACAGCTGCCCGATAGCCTGGCAGGTCAAGAGCAACGGACTGGAAGTCGAGTTGTTTAGCAAAGCGTACAGGGACAGAAGGAAGGGGTGGTAAGGAAGGATGGCTTGGCTTGGATGAGCAGGCTTTGCACAAGTGGGCTGGGGGCATCGTCTCCTATTTCCGTCTAAAGACATGTGAACGGGTGTTTAACTGAAATATGCGACTTTTCCCGCGAAGTTCATACGAAGTAAAGGTGAGCGGCGATGTTGTACTTACTCTGATTAGTACTCAACTCCTGCTGATATTCTAGTTTCGGGAGAAACCAAGTTCTAGGATTGATTGAAGCTAGTAGGACATGGGCTCCTCCGATGGACATGACAGGAATCTATTCTCGGCGAGTATCACCGCGGTGAGTGTTCGTTATACAGATGATCGTTCAGAGATAAATGAAAATCAGCGCCAGTGCTCTACAGCATATCAATCTGGGGTTCACATCAAGAGTGGCATGACTCATGCAAGCTTCGAATAGCGCTCGTATGAATTTTGTTATCGAAGGCTGAACTCGGCATCGGTGAGCGAAGGATATCGAATGACTTGATGGTCTACGAGTCTAACTTGAGAAGGGCTCGGAATGAGAGCTCGTGGAGACTGAAAGAGCGAGGGGGGAACAATCAGGAAGTACGGTATGACTCGAGTGGGGGTGCTGTTGAGAGGCATCACTGCGTATCTGATGTGAGGCTGTAACGGGCGTGGTTCTGGCGCTTCGAATATTTCTGTTCTTTGTTCAAAGGCGTGTAAACAGCATAATGGCTCGAATTATATATATCGGTTCGTCTTATCACATCGTTCGTGGTCCCCCCATACCCCAGCACGCCCCACACCTCCCTGCTGTTTGATCTATTCTTTTCCCTCGGCATATATGTCTGCGTTCTTCTCAAATGCGCAAAACCCCTCGATCTCTGGTGGAATCTTCAGCCATGTTCAAGGCGACCAACACAACTATTACACTGGCCGTGCAAGAACTAAAATGATAACTTCGTCCTCCCCTGGTCAACATATAGCGGCAGCACAAGAAACCGACTCTGCGATGACTACGACAATGGTTGTTCACGTTAACGGAAACCAGGTCAATCAGATTATCCAGCAAGAGGGGGAGCATACCGAATTCGACGACGTGAGTTGCCCGATCATAACACAGGCAGATTGAAGACTTATGCATGCCCTTCACCTAGTACCGGAACGTCAAGAGTGGTGATTTTTGTCGACTTGAAGATGTATGTGTAGTTGAATATCGTCGGGAACCACGGCGGTATTGGAGCCCTCCAACTGCGAACAAGACCATATGTGCTGTAAAAGTGATTGGGACAGAGGGTACGTTCACGTCGGTGACTTATAGCGGACCGGACGCGCGCAGGGTGAGTTCTGTATTCTCTCTGTGAGGAGCGAACAAAGGCAAATATTTGATGATAGGCTTTCGAAGAGGATTTTCGAAAGTGTTCCCGAGTGCGGTACGTCGAGCCGAACTCCAGATTTACGCACGTGCTGAAGATTCTTCAGTTTATCCAGAGCCGCACAGGTATTTGCTGTTGACGTCGGCACGGTTCCGTCACTACTTTTTTGGCACGGTAAGAGTGTATGTGCATGGTGATCCCTGTAATCGAGTTGATGTTTTCTGCAGGCCTTTTGCCGATCTCGCACTTTGAAAGGAGTTTGGGACGTCTTGGTGGGATATACGTCTATAATCTGTGTGTAAGTAGCGAAATCAGTGAAATAGAACAGTTTAATCATGCAATTGTAGAGCAAATTGTGTTGCTCAGAGAGGGAGCTGTGGGTGGATTTTGCGCAAGGAGTAATCTGTGAAGGTCCAGAGGGGCCAATGTCAGACATCGGGTGGATGGATGAGGATCTGGAAGCGGAGAAACTACCTTTGACGGCAGAAATGCTCCAAGAAGATGTTTTCGTCCGCTTCCTGGCGAGTCTAAAGTCGAAGGAAGCTGATCGGGCGTTTCTGTGGGCAATGTGGTATGATGGCGATGGCTATGATGATGACGAAGGCGTGCCTGAATCGTTCGATCAGCCGACCATCTTTTCCACTTTGACGAAAACCCCCATCGCCGTCGCAAACTACGTCTGGACAAATTTACAGGGTTTTAGAGAGAGGAAAGCATTGGAAAATGGACTTACAAGGTGAGTATCCTCCAAAAATCACAGGCCACTCTATCTAATCATACACGAGTAGATTCCGACTTAAAGGAGATGGAAGCAGGCTTGAGTTGTGGTTGAATGGGGATGCAGGAGACACCTGGCTTTCCCAATCATCAAACATCTTTCAATCCTGTGGAATATCATTGGATGACGATCTGAGTGTTTACAGTGCGCCGTTTTTTTGTGTTTCCTCTTCCACTGGCTAAAATGTTCCAGACGTTGTTTACAGGGAAGCAATGTTGGATGGCCACCTTGATGAATCCCCTCCCAAATCCCAACGACGGCGCCAACAGCCAATCTACCTTTTCATCTGCCCACCTCCCCCCGACTTCTTCATCGGCAAAACCTCACGTCTCCACTTCTGGTCTTTCCACAAACACGGTCAACATCGACTTTCACCCGAATCATGTCTCGACTATGGCCTTCCTATCGGGCTTCAACTCCAAGATCCGAACATGCAGTCTTGGAAGAACAAATACCACAAGCTGATTCACCAATATCAACAACTCCGGGGCTTTGACCCGACAACTACTGATTTTGCTCAACACCTTGGATATGATGCTTACATCTTTCAACCCATCCACCATTCCGATCGTTTCATGGAAGTTGATCAAGGTGTGTTTGATTCCCATCTGTCCGTTCTTGCTCTTATCGTGGTGCAGAGGACTCCGACAGCCTTGACGAATCCGTCACCAGCGACAGCTCCGAGTGTCTATCAGATACGATGGATCAACAACTGGCTGAGGACCCGACATCTATGACCAGTAATCAAGACCAGACAACATCCAGAGGAGGCAGACCAACCATCAACTCTCATTGCGCTACCAACAAGCGTCAGAGGAGGAATATGGGGTATGAGGGCATTGCGAGGAACGATCCAGAATCAGTGCGTCGTTGATTTTTCTTTCTTACCATGAGCTTTACTCACATATTCGCAGGACCTTCGCCACAAGAACGATGCCACCAATGGTCATGACCAAGCAATGGATGGACACAATTCTCGCCTTGTACAACCGCTCCCAACGAGGTTTCGGCCCTTCCCATATCCGGTCAACTCACATCGCCCGATTCCCCTCGATTACTCTCACCCACCCCAAGGGTACCATTCGCAACTCCAGACACCCTACTACCATAGCAGTCAACTGCCGTATCCTTATCCCTCACGCCCCGCATACCCCACATTGGGAGATGTGCCGTTCGCTTCGCACGCTGTGAACAGGGCATTTTCTACCACGTCCGATCTATCATCTACCCATCTCCAGTCGCAAGGATGGCCTGAATTGTCACAGAATTCAGTGGCGGCAACGTATTTCGACGCACTGCCGCCCTTCCACGCGTACGACAGTACTGAAATCGCCAACTCGGCCAGCGATCTCACCCGAAGCACGATGGGCTTGAACTGTACCGCTTCGGGTGCTTACCCAGGTGTCAACGCCATCACATCTGCACCCAGACACGATCTCGCTGCTACTCAGGATACCGGGTGGTCGGGGGCGTCGCAGGTCGAAACATCCGCCCCTGTGAACATGCTTTACGATGGCCCAGCATACCCTGCAACTCCCTACTCCACGCCTGCGGTCACCCATCCCTTCAACTCACCATACACCGTCAACTTCACGTATACCCCGCATAGTGCTACGCCTACGTCTCGTGCGCATGATCCGGGTTATCCGTCACCATTCCCCTTCTACGGCGGAGGTTCATTCGCTCCTCAACAGCACTGGAACCCTCCGGTCACTCACCACGACTCATCGTACGATCCATCCTCCTTCTCCTCCGAGCCGGGTGCTTCCTACCCGTCCAATTCGACTGTTCATGCCCAAAGCTACCTTCCATATTCCGCTCATACGCCTCAGGGTTATCCTTCGATGTTCCCATCCAATGGTTGCGATCCTCTCGTTCCTCACCGAGCTTGGAACATGCCAGCCGATCATCCTCAACAATACACTTGTGAACCTTCGACACAGACGACACAACCGAATCCTTGGAACGGAACGAATGGTGAATATGGGCAGGGAGATGGATCATCGGGGTGGTAATGAACTGGTTGAGGTTCGAGGATTGGTTCGGGCTGAAGACTCCGAGGCCTCGGTCGGCTTGTATTTCACGGACATCTCTCTATGGTGTTCATGGTTTGAGTCGCGTATCTCAGAAAGATTCATGGATAGTTTACCTACCATTCACCTCTTTTCATGTTCCTAATTCTCGTTATATCATACCTCAACTTCGCTGGTGGTCTTCTTTAACATACTGATTTCGAACGAACGCCGTTGAGGTTTCTTTGTCTTCTGTCATATGTTGGGTTGATTCTGGGTTGGTGATTATTGCTTGCCATTCCTCGGCGGGGTCGGACTGCACGATGTAATACTACATAATGTTCCGCGATTGTCAAAGGAGTATGAAGGCGGCAGCTCGGAATTCTTTGTGAGACAGAACACAAGTCTGCCCGGCGGTGATAAAGAACGGCAGTACAAAAGGCGCTGTAAAGAATCAGCAACGTCTGCTAGAGGGGATAGTCCTTCACCTCGATCCTCATGGAGACTAGGATCCCGAGACTAGTCGCAGGCCGGATAAACGCAGACAAGTCTTGTGGGTCCTTATGTGCACTAAATATCGAGATAGGATTGTTTCCAAAATTCGCTGTGAGGTGTCTATGCGTTGTACGCACATCCAACGCCCAACGATACTCTATACTACGGCTACTGGAGAAGCTCACCAATGTCCATCTTTCAACCATTTTGACACTAGATATTGAGGTCCGAGTCGATCGCAACAAAAGGAAAGTAAAAGTTGGGATGAACACCTCATATTCGCACTGACTACCCCAGTCCCGCTGTTATCTCTGAATCTAAACCGTCAAGACAAGCTTCCCATCAGTGCTATTCGTAAGGAATACAAGGTGGTTACCTGAGATACAGTAAGTACACGAACCAAACCGTGATTCTCGATAGACTGTGAACTCACCGTCTGATTGGCAACTCGTAGGATTCCGAAGGTCGACGAATCTCCGAAATCACGGGAACCATTCCATCGCCGCCAATCCTTATCTATCTCAGTAGGCTCTTTTGAGATTATAGAGACTGGCCTCCACCCCGTTCTCAACTCCTATAGTTGCCCGAGAAGTAGAGAACAAGGAAACCGTGAAAATCTAGAAGACCAGAGGCCAGTGATTGGCGTGAGCTGGTAATTCGGTCTGCGAGAGTTGCAACGCGATAGAACGACTGGGATGGAAAGTTTCGAGACTCACGTTGAACCCGCGTCCACAAACGTAATTCGTGATATGGCACGGCCAGTACCACGAACAGTGATGGTTGATGAACCATGATGCATGTTGATTCCTTCCGCACTGTCGTGAGGGTGCCATGTTGGTTCACGACACCCAGTTTCAGGCTGATGTACAACCTCGGTCTCGACTACCGAGCCCATACAGACGTACACTTCTTATGGTGGCCAACCCGACATCTCCAATGACCCGTGAAACGTTGATCGTGATTGGAGGAGTCGAGACCTGTGATGAATGAGCAGCGGTAATGGCCCGCTGTCAGTGGCGCCCAGAGTACGTCGCTTCTCGCGCTTTCTGAATGATCCAGTACTCAAGCTTTCGAGTAAACCACAAACAAGATGCACTGATTGCTCTCTGGGGGTGGCGCGGGCGGCAGATATCTCAATAAAGGCCAAACATCTCGAAGACTCTTCATGCAGTCTCGAACTTGCGCTCCGATTCAGTAAGGTCGTGAGCGTAATCCTGGCCAAGGTGGCGATGTTAGAACGGTCGAGGTGCAGAGAGAGTATAAGAGCAATGCGAGAACTGTACACGGTAAATTAGGGACTCAAAAACCACGGCTCACTGAAGAAATGACGAACCATTCCCTCATTCCGGCCTCTATCTTTGGTTCATAACCCTTCATGGCCATCGCCATCACCCATCCCGATACTTGCAAGATCCTGACATCTTCATGATATCCAGCCCGATATTCATCTGTCTCTTGCGTACAAGGGGTGTCAGCCCCGGTCGTCCATACTCTCGTGGTTAGGTAGGCTTCGGGAGCCGGAGGGTTCAAGCTGGGTTTCTAAGGTTGATAGCAGATGAATTCATAGCGCTCTAGTACATGGATGAGCTCGAAATCAGTAGAGAATGTACCGAAAGTCACAAGAGAGAAAAAAGGTAAATAATATCGTTGCACGAGCGAGGCGGCACAACGCGCATACGAACGGTCTGCAAAAGTGCCGGATAATCAGTGAAATCGTCGAGAGAGACGCCTGAGAAACATACCAGCTCAACCAAACCTCCTGCCATTCGTCTCCAAACGTTCGTTCAAGTCCTCTCTTGCGGTCTTGCCAACCCCAATCTATGCCTTGCTCGTGATTCTGGGCCTAGATGCGTTGAAGATGCCGATGACCGGGAAACGTGAATCCTGCGAGCTCTGTAGGTAAGTTGAGTGAAGTTGAGAAGGAGGATAAGGCGGTTGACCTGGTCGAATGGAAGTGCTTCCTTGGTACACAAGTACACCCGGTAGATGACGGAGGTCCGGCCGTCGAGTGAAGCTTGGCCTTGGAAAACCAAAGTTGAAGGTAACGCAATTTGAAGGGGTTTGCAGGCAGAGGGAATCGGAGACTAGGACAGCTAGAGAAATTCGAACCAAGATACGTCAAAAGACCAATTAACTGAGATAGGCTACCACTCACGATTTGCCACGAGAATCCCCTCTTTCCCCTTCAAGGCTCGTAGTTCCACCGTGTAGCGCAAGCGTCGTGGGTGAGAGGAAGTTGGTTGGGGACAGAGCGATTCCACAGGACTCAGGCAGACGCGTGAATGGCACTGGCGGGGTTGACTCGGAATTTCGTTCATGCCAATAGTTCTCAGAGAGAGACATCTAGCTCGACCGAAGGCATGAATGAGTCTGAGTCATATTTATATGAATGGTATACACCGACGAGCTTCCCCATCCCGATCAGCGGCCGAAGTAAGTCGAGGGGTTGGAGATGGTTATACCCTAAATATCGAACCATTGGTGACCAGAGGTTTCGTAGCCTTTCCGCGTAATTGGGTGGAAGAATAACGATGCTTGTAGGTACGGATGAGGGCCGAAAACGATCATCATCCAGTTAGCTGGATCAGAGCATAGCAAGGTCGACTGTCATTTGAAGAGATCGACGTGTTGCTTATTTCCTTCGGCGTTTACAGTGCATGGTTGTCAACATGGCGTCGGCCAAGGTAGTAGGAGGATGGAAATCTAAGCGTGGATTCTGAGCAGGCGTTGGTAGTTGTTTGGAAGGCCGAGAAGGTGATTGAGGGGAAAGAGCGGTTGGAGATGTTTTGGAGATTTTTCGATGGCCGACACGGAAAGATGTTTCTGGTTCATCTGTGGGCGAAGATGAGCCTTCTAGAAATATTCACAAGAACGGTACTCACCAGCACCTTGAACCTTCCCATCACGCTGTTTCTCCGTGCTTTCAGTCGATAACAAGTAGAATCTCCGAGGACTTCTGCGCTAGTTGGGCGAAACAGTGACGAGTAAAGAGGTCTGAGGTATGTTGCAAGTGGTGTTCTTGGTCAACGTCGCGGTCGCTGACAAATCCATGTTCCTCGTTGTCTGCAACCTCCACCACAAGTCTGCGAGCAACACCTAGCCTGGGCAACATCCTCGCCGCAAGCTTGCCATTCTTCTCAACGCCGAGGCCAACATAATCTAGATCGAAACTGTCGGCGAGAGAACCAGTACCCAAGCCAGGTATGTTCATGGTCTCCCCGAATTCCACAACCCCGACGTTGGACGGTGTATTTGTAAAACTTTGACCGTAAGGAGAGTTTAGAGAACGACTCGTCTATTTGAAAGGCTCTCCAGAAGTGAACCAAAGGCGTTGCTGGTGAGCTATACCTTATCCCCATATTCCTACAGTAACAATACTCACTCCGAATTGAACCACCTTATAATATCGCGGTCATCGTTGGCAACTTCTTGCTTGCACCTCCTACTCTTCTCGGTTCAGTGCATATGGCGCTCCACTCCAACTACTACACTCTGTACTCTCCTCCAAGATGCCACACGAGCCGTAGTGTCGGCCGCATGAAGATCGATTCCCAAGCGCTCTTCAGACTCAAAA